>SNQJ01S0078497.1:16466-36163 GCA_010110895.2 Picea sitchensis
TGAGATATTAAGAACTTGGTTGAGATTAAGGTATAATATTTCTCTCAGGAGTTGTATCATATGCAACGGAAGCCCAAACTTATCCCCACAACCAATCCAGGGGTCCTCTCCCACTATATGCAACTTATGCAACTATGCAACTAGGTACTTTGTACTAGACCTCTACTAACCAATCCTATGAACACCCATCCTTTGAATAGTTATGATGTTAATCCTATATATGAGAATTTATGCTTTCCACTTATGATTCTAATGGAAGGAGTGTTGTGCTATTCATGGAAGTACACAGAAAGGGAAAACCAAAGTAGGACAAAATTAGCCTCAAAATAGGAGATGCTAGACTAACCATTTCTTAAGAAAGCGTGACATTACTATTGATTTAAATATTGGTTTTATACCATCCAATTTTTTTGAGTTATGTAAAGAAGATTATGCCCTTTTTTCAATCTAACATGAGTTCTATGATCCAATTACAAATGCAATTACAATAGGTTGAGTTTAATGGATGTTTTACAAAAAGTGATAGTTCCCCATGTCGACATAATAGAGTGCCCATAACTCTCTATTTCCTTCTTTGAATGGTTCATGGAATGATACCTCTTCCTTAGGATTCAATCCTAGAACTACCTATGACCTAGCATGAAATTTCTCTCCCTATCCTACTCCCATAACTATGGAATGTACTAAAACAAGGAACACGGTAGGTTGTGTATTAAATTTGAATAGGATAGCTTATGACAAATTCAAGTGAATTAGAGCTTCCAATAAGAAACTAAGACATCCACGATGTTTGTACTCTATTGTATATTATTTCACGGTTTGCATTTTTTTAGCTAACCAAGTTAGATTATCTTCATTTTTGGTGGATTAAAATTTCTTGTTTGCAAATACGAGATTCATTGCACAACATTTTAGAAGTGTTTAATGACTATAATGCAAAATGTGCCTATTTTTTTTTTGTTATAATATGATAGTATTATTTCTAGTGTAGAATGCACTATCACAATTATAGAACATAATTACATGCTATAATTATAGCAACATTGTTCCAAGTATTGTTATTCCTTAGTGAATCAATATATCTATGTAAGAAGTAATTTCTCACACTCTATGTGAATGGTATAACTTAGGGGTACAATCTACATTCATTATGCTCTACTATGAGATGTTATTGAATTACTTTCCATAGCTAGTAGTTAACTTGTTGGGCATCGAAATGCATGTGTTTTAGTTGGCACATCGAGCATTCAAAGAGATTAATTGATGACACATATGTTGTCTCGAGAATTAAAACAATAGTTAAATAGAATTTTGATGACACATATGTTGTCTCAAGAATTGAAAAACATAGTTAAATAGATTTCTAGATAAGATTAAATCTAGTGTTTTTATGTTTTGAATACGATGAGATGACTAGAACATATTTACAATAGACATAATATACACATGAGGCGTGTTATTTTATAGAATTGTTCCATAGATCAAAATCATGTAGTGGCATTGGAGAGGTTGGGTTTGATTAACAAGTCAATTATCACATTATTAGTCTTTTACCCATACAATTATGTACTTTCCGAGTAGTTTTCTAAAAGAGCCTAACTTCTAACACATGTTTCCTTTTTTGCATTCCTTATCTTGGCTCAAATATTTTGCAATCCTTATATTTATTACTAAATATATCTATTGTTAACATCATAATTGTTGCATCTAATTAGGTTGTCATTTTGGACACCACTTTTTACATTGTACCAAAATAAAAATACCAAGGATTCAAGTAATTCATTTTCAACCAAATTGTAGTTTGTTAAACAATCTAGCATTGACTATCCTTGCAATATGTTGGATTGTGAGTCCAACTCCATTTCACTTCAAAGATTTTCTTGCTTCCTTTTTGAAACCAATTGGTAAAACTGAGAATGTTTAAAGTTGTAGCTTGGAAAACATTTGAATTGACATGTCACTTGAAGAAGCTATTTAAGATTCTCGGTATCAGGCATTGTAAGGTGAGGTATGGTAGATGTTTCAATCTGTAATATATATATATATAAGTAAATGAATGAAATAAATATAGTTAGATTTCCAACAATGAGAAGAAGAAGAGATTGAAGTATTTGAAATCTAGGTCAGTTTTATTCAATACATTAACTACCTACACTACAATAGAATAGACAATTAGCGCCTGAATTAAGTGTATAATTTAGTTCACGAATTGGACACCTTTTATGGTGCAAAACTGGGTGCAATCTGGATCGTTTATAGTTGCACCAGATTTAGTGTCAGAATTAGCATCGAGAAAATAGCGCCAAGAATAGCATCAGGTGTAGCGCCAAGAATAACGTCGGAAATAGTGCAAGCAATAATGCCAAGAGTAGTGCCATATGTTGCTTCTAGTTTTTCTTCTGATATGCCATCTGATTTTGCTTCTAGGTTGGCTTTTGGTTTGACTTCCAGTTTTATGTGCAGTTTTGCTTCTGATATGGCTTCCAATTTTTCTTCCAGTTTGGCTTTAAGTTTTACATCTAGTTTTGCTTCTTGTTTTGTTTCCCGTTTTTCTTCCATTTTTGTTTCCCGTTTTGCTTCCAATTTTTCTTCCAGTTTTTCTTATGGCATGGCTTCCAATTTTGCTTCCAAAAATGCTTCTTGTTTTTCTTATAGTTATTAATTTAATATGTTTTATTTCAATTTAATTAGTTAAATATATCATGTCTCTTAAATAACTTATATGATTATATAGAAAGTCATATAAATTCATTTGAAATATTTTATAGGATAACATTTATAAAGAATTTTTAGGGAAACAAACATCCATACAAATTAACAACATCATTATACTTATTAAATCTCCATCAAAATAGAATCTACAACATCTAGTATATATAAAATAACAAGATAATTATTATAACATGATCATCATCTATAATTAAAACAAGTGAGTCAAATATCTATAATTTAAGTGAATTTGACAACATCCATCATGAAAATTAAATCAAAACCATCATACGTAATAAATATGCATCCAAAAATCATCAACCACTTTCGATATATAAAAATTGACGAGTCAATATAGATAAGATCATCATCATATATAACTAAAACAAGTGAAAGTCAAATATTCCACTAGATCAATAACATGTTAAAATGATACATGTCTAACAGTCGGCAAAAGTCAAAATGATACATCATGTACAAATGATATAAATAAACATGAAAAATTATGTAAGACAAAATGATACAAGTCAATATGATACGTCATGTCCAAATGATATAAGTCAAAATGATACATGTAAAAATGATACAACTCAATAATATGGTACTGGTGGTTGTGAAAACGATACATATGATAGTAACCTTTAAAATAGGCATTATAAAAATATATAAAAAATGATCCATGATGTAGTCTATATGATCATGAATGTCACTGGATGCTACCAACAACTGCCTCATCATCATCATTTCCATCATGATCATGATCATCAGGATCATCATCTGCATCGACATCAACCTCATTGTCATCTATATATTTTTCATTATGAGCATCATTTTCCATCTCAACATCAGAACCAACGTGATCTAGATTTATTTGATGGGGATCATCCAGATCTTCTGGAAGATCCTTGTTCTGCAAAAAAAAAAAAACATTTAGAATAAAAAGTTATTATTTATTTCATGCAATAATTAATTAATTTGTTATATATCTAATATTACAACATATGAAATGAAACAATAATCATATTACATCATATTAAAGTGCACATATGATAATAAAATTTGAAATAAGATACAGAGAAGATGTCATTCCAATGATGTAAAACATGCAACAATTCCAATAAACGTTAGTAAAGATCATAAAAAAATTCGTTATACATTTTAACTATCAACAATAAATTCTATTACTGATCTAGATTTAGGAGCAGAACGAACTGATTAATAGATGGAATACAATAAACACAAAGATATGAAGAACAAAACAGATATCTAGTGAGGAATATATTCTATTGAATAAATGAAATAGGATGAAACTGTAAAACTACAAAAATGAAACACTTGCTTGAATGGTGGTAGCGATCTCTAAGAAGATATGTGGCTGCTACGCGCATCTGTCTGAGCAGAATGATTACAATGAGGTTCTAGAGGCCTTTTTAATATTACTCATGAATGCCAAAACCCTAGACATCCAAAAACCTAACCCTAGGAGATGAAACGACAAAAGTTATGTGGGCCCCTACGGGTAAGTTGGTACCTTAACTTCCCGGGGTTGTAACTTTTGCATACAACCTTTGTTTTAGATAAATACACATTACTCCATCAAACTCTGACTCCGTCTATAGTTTGACTGTGGCGAGCCAAAAAAACATTGTTTATGGCCCCAAAATGGCCCTGGATGTACAACAAGATGTACTGACATGAAAACATACAAAATAAGAGAGTTGGATTCAGTGGGAGGCCACCAGTATCCACCTGGAAGATGTGCAGGGCTTCAGACAACCCCATAAGTGTAGAACCCATAGTTACAAAGAAGTACAAAAGAACATACTGAACTAAAAACTGTCAAGAGGAGCCAGTTGGAATAGGTGGGTGGCCACCAATATCCACTTGGATTAATTCTCCCCCTTAGGAAGCAATGGTATCCATTGCGTTGATTCCCCCCATCAGGTGAGGAAACTTCTATTGAATTTGGCCTCAGGTGAGCCACTTTCCTTGGTGTAAGAGTTGTCGTGCCTTGACAACCCGATAAAGATGGATCCTTTGTTGATGAGTACCCTTGACCTATGTGTCCACTATCTGATCAGTGGATGTATGTTCCATGCAATCAGGGTTGAGATCTGTTGGTGTCAAATGTTCTTCAATCTCTTAGGTGTCCAATAATGGTGGAAAATATGGCCAAAGGAGGTCCACATTGAACACTGGGTGCAAGCCAAGGAAGGGTGGAGTGTTGAGCTCAAAAGAATTGCTACCCATAGCCTTGGTGATGGTGTAAGGCCCATAGAGAAGTGGGTGGAGCTTTCGATGGGGCCTTGTAAGACACTACTTTTGAAAATGTAACCAGATCTTGTCTCCAACCTGAAATTGGTGCGATACCCTTTGTTGATCATGGCGCAACTTGTACTTAGCATTGACTTTCTACAAAATATCATGGACATGTTGGTGGATGTGATGTATTTGCTCAATGAATCTGGTGGATTTGTCGGTCTTAGACTAAAAATGGGAAGAGTCTATCTGTGTGGTGGCCAGAGGTAGTGCAACATCAATGGGACCCAAGGGTTGGAATCCCAGTCCCACCTGAAATGGGCTATGGCCGGTGGAGCTATAGAGAGCCCTGTTGTAACTAGGTTGAACATAGGGGAGACTCTCATCCCATGTACACAGATTCTTAGAGTTGTACATGCACATGATGTGCACAATCATCTGATTGAAAACCTTTGTTTGGCCATCTGTTTGGGGGTGGAAAGCAGTGAATTTAGTGAGCTTGGTGTCCAACAATGACCAGAGACTCAACCAAAATGTGTTGAGGAACTTGTTGTCCCAATTGGAGATGATGGTCTATGGTATCCCAAAATGGAACCACACTCATTTGAATAATATCTTGGCAGTATCTTCCATTGTGATGTTCTTCTTGCAGGTTGTGAGGATGGCCATCTTCAAAAACTGATCAACGACCACAAATACATAATCATTTCCTTGCTTAGTGGAAAAAAGGCCAGACATGTAATCCATCGATATGGATTCCCAAGTATTCTCGGGGGTAGGAAGAGGGGTGTATAAGCCTTGATTCTTGATGGATGGCTTGGAAAAGACACAAAAAATGCAATATATGATATACTTGATGATGTCTTGTCGAATTTTTGGCCAATAAAAATGTTTCTAGAGAATGACCACAATTTTATCCATGCCAAAATGTCCTTCCATACGACTGTATTGGGATTCCCAAATCATCTTTGCATGCTCGCTTGCAGGAACACAGAGATGGCTTAGATGGCATAAAAACTCATCCTGAATGTGAAAATCAATGACAATCAAGCTTGTACCCAAGAGTTGATAGGTGGTGGAAAAGTTTGGATTTTGCTGATAAAGTTGGGGCCACTCAGATGCCTCATGTCCATAGGAATGGAGCACAATGGTGAGTGAAACCATGGGAGGTCGACTGAGGTAGTCAACGACACGATTTGTGATCCCTACCTTATATTTGATGTTGAGATGGAAATGTTGTAGGTAGGTGGACCACTTCTGATGGCGGTCGCTTTGCAACTTCCCTTGTGTCTGTTTGAACTACAAAGGCTTGTGATCAATGTGGATTATCATCTCCTTTCCCAAAATGTAACGTTTCCATTGATGACAAGATGTACAATTGAATACATTTCCTTGTCATAGGTGGGGTATTTATAGACAGTATCTGAGAGTGTCTCACTATGGTATTCCATCAAATTATCATGTTGAGTGAGAACTGCACCTACAACATAGTCAGATGCATCAGTCTCAATCTTGAACGGTTGTTGTAGATTGAGCAAGGAGAGTACTTGAGCTGAGCACAAGCAATGCTTCAGATCATCAAATGCTCATTGTTGTTCCTTCCCCCACATGAAAATTTCCTTTCCACCACCCTTTTTCACATGGCTGAGGGCCCATGCAATGTGGGAGAATCCCAACACAAACCGTCAGTAGAAGTTGGCCAGCCCCAAGAAGCTCCAAAACTCGGTTAGTGTGCATGGGGTTGGTCAGTCACGGATGAATTGGATCTTAGTGGGATCAACATGTACCCCATGCTCATCAACAATGTAGCCCAAGTATTGGACCATGTTCATGCCAAATGAACATTTTTCCAAGTTGGCATATAGCTTGTGTTTCTGTAGAGTGCTCAAAACCTGTTGATTATGCCGCATGTGCTCCTCCCAAGTTCTGTTGAAGATGGGGATGTCATCCAAATATACCACCACAAAAAATTTGGTGAAGGGTCTCAATACGTCATCCATCAACCTCATGAAACTGGCTAGTGCATTTGTTAGGCCAAAGGACATGACCAACCATTCGAAGAGACCTTATTTAGATTTGAAAGTTTTCTTCCATACATCAATTGGTTCAATGGGAACCTGGTGGTAGCCAGACTTTAGGTCAATCTTCCTGAATAGTTTTTCCCCCTTGAGTTGGTCAAGAACGTCATCAATCTTGGGAATTGGGTATTAGTTTTTGACTTTGATTTTGTTTAATGCTCTGTAATCAATGAAAATTTGTTGGGTCCCATCCTTCTTCTACACCAGTACAATCGTACTTCCGCAAGGGGAGGAGTTGGGTCTGATGTGCCCCTTTTGAAGAAGCTCTTGGATTTGACGCTTGATTTCGTCATTTTCCATCAACAAGCAATGATAGAATAGTCCATTAGGCAGAGGTTCACCTAGGGTTAGATCAATTGGATGCTTGACTTGGAAGTGCATTGGTAATTGGTGGGTGAGGAGAATATGTCTTTGTACTCTTCCACAATCCCTTCCACTTGCTTCTGCTGCAAAGAGAGGCTTTGTGTAGAGGCCACATATGTGGAAGTGACCTTCTTCTTACTGTGAGCACAGATCAAAAAGAAAACAAACTTCCCGGTCTGTGAAATGACCTTACTGCATTGCTTAGCAGAGATAAAAGAAATAGCGGTAGGTGATGTTACCTATGGTATCCTGTAGAATTGTCTACCCAAAGTAATAATAACACTGTGGGGTCTAGACTCATACACAACATGACGCTTCCACAAATATGGTTTTCCTAAAATAACATCACAAGCTTCAAGGGGGGAAATATCACACAATACCCCATCTTTGAAAGGTTTGAGGCTGTAGGACAGACAACATTGTTGGTTGACACAAAGATCTCTTCCTTGGCGAAGCCATACGATGGTGTAGGGATGCAGGTGCAGTGTCATTGAAATATCCAACCCCTTGATGACCTCTTCTGAGATTAGGTTCTTATGACTATCTCTATCGATAATGAAATGAAGTGGATCCCCCTTTACCCACATTTGTGAGTGAAAGAGGCATTCCCCTTCCTCTAGTTCTTTTAGTTCGCTTGGATGGACTTTGGTGGTAGCAAAAATGGCACTGGGTTCAACATTGATAATCTGCTTCCTTCCTTATGAATTTGATTAAGAATCAGAATCAACCTCTGACTTAGAATCCTTCATCTCGGCCACAAGTGACTTCTTGGAGCGACATTCTTCAGTGTTGTGCCAAGGGATTTTATGGTATTCACACAATTTTCCTGTGTCCTTCTTTGCCTTCTCATTTCCCTTCTTGTGTTGCAACTTGGAATGGTTTTCCTAAGAGTGTCCATCTTTGCCCCATCCCTTGCTATGTGGGTTGGGGCTGCCTTTTCCTGCTTCGGCTATGTGGAGTTTTCAGATCCAAACTCTCACCTCTTCTGCTTAAATTTATGCTCGATCTTGACAACATATCTATAAGCCATACCCAATGAGACGATTTCCAAAAAATCCATTTGTGTTTGAATGTATCTATGCAAATAGTCGCGGTATTTGAGCATCAGATGTCGCTCAGAGTCTTTGATACCCAACTTGGTGCGTAGGGTATGGAAAATATTGGTGAAATCTGGCACTGTCTGGTCCCTTTCTTGACACATGGTGGTCCATTGATCCACAAAGATATTTTAATGATTGTGGTTGAGTTATTCATCATGTGTTAATTAACCATTTATGAAGTTGAATGAAGGAGGAAAAATTTAATGAAGAAGCATAGCATCCATAAGACAATATACAGATCTGAACTAAATCATTAACAACAACAAACCATCACAAGATAAGTGATAATGGAGTTCGACACAAAATTGCCTACGTCTCCGGGCCTTTGTCTTAGTGGGGGAGTCTTCTTTATTAATTCTTCAATTCTTTCAAGGCACAACAAAAGTACATCAAATGGATCTCATACTAGTCTCACTATGTTCTTCTCAAACTCAGAAATCAAGTACTACTGACGGCACTCAAAAATACTGAGTGTAGCTCCCGGAAACGGCCCGCAAAGGTCTCCTCCTCAACAACTTCCCTGCATAAAAATGGCTTTGGTTTTGCTTTGCTTTAGCATAAGTCTTCTATGAATGTCCTCCATGGCCTCAAATAGGCCTGGTTTATATATATCTAAAGTTGGTTATCCTTCCCCAACTTCCTCCCAAAATATGGGCTCAAAAAAAGCCCAATATCTCGCAATAATGGCCAAAATCTCCATTAACAGGCTTAAAAACAATAAAAAAATCCAAACTGTATAGTTAAAAACCCACTCTGTAACAAAATTCAAATATAGCCCAAAGGGGCTGGCGTGCACACTTAAAATAGGGTCACATGCATACCATATGCCCAAGTGCTAGCCCCCTAGGGGTTGCGCATTGGCTCTCAATCTGCAAGCACCTGGATACATGGTGCATCTCATGTGACCTCCGATCTATGGATAAACCTCCCACGCGTTTTTCATGTGGACATCTCTTGGTCTTGTGGGAACAACCCAAGATTCAAGGGCTAATCCTTATCATTCCCCCCACGCTCATTTATTAAACCGGAGTCAAATGGTAAGGTCGGATGGGTGCCTAAGGGCTGGGGCTAGGCCCCAGCCCATTCTGCCACATTACATAATATATTACAATTTAAATAATATATTATGGGTTATATACAACAAGAAGCACATGGGCGGGTTGGCACTCGGATCTTTACCAAAGTGCTTGCCCTGCAAATTGGTCATGGGGTCAAACCCCATTAGCTCCATTACAATTTTGTTATTCAAACGATAGAGCCAACCACCAGGTGCCACGTGACAGCCCAAGTCTAGGCCACGTGGCACTTCCTTATTCATTGGAAACTGATGCCACTTGTCAACTTGCTATTGGTTCATGTCCCTGTCCAGTCACCCCACTGCTATGTTGCCACATGTCAATATGCTTACATCAGCATGGTGATGTCATCCTAATGTCAGCATTGACTTTTTCCCAGTTTAACCTTTGACTTTTTCACTGTTTGGGAAAGTGGTTAGAGTGAGATAACTTTTGCATACAACATCCATTTGACCAAGTAAATATATGGCCCTAATCAGCACGATGAGCCGATCGCAATGGAAATGGTTTCGACAGATTCTGAGAACTTTCATTTTTTGAGCCTTTTCTGGACCTGGGAAGCCTCCTGAATCCGATTCTGGATCACACCTCTCCACTAAGGACCTTTTGGTCCCCAAAAGGTTACTGACCAGTCAACAAGCTTGGGATAGGCCACCTGGCTTCTCCTCTATCTCTGAACTCTATCCTGTGCACCTGTCGCATTAAGATCAACTATAACACAATCATGACAACTGACAGCATATTGTTAGCCAATTGAACCCTGTTACATCTTACTGAAGCCACTATCATCCATGTAGACAACATTACTAATGATAGCATCAAAAAGATGACTGCAAATGAGCTGATATACTTGTAATATTTGTACGACATGAGCTTATCTTGAAGCATCCTATGATTGATTTTCCATTCAATAGTCATTTCCTGTTTTTGCTTAAGATCGATTACTTCATTTCAAACAATTATTGGTTTGTTTCTTGATTGAACTACCTTCTTTAATTGTTCCATTGTTTGAAGTGTTTTATTTTCCTTAACATGATGAGCACAAACCACATAATCTTGACCTGCTTTGGTTAATTGATATTAATTCTTTGTCCTGTAGAAGATTGTCTTTCGATCATATAAATATGGACTACCTAAGAGCATTCCACATTCTCTTAATGGAACTACATCACATGTTACCTCGTCCACATACTTAGATGAAATTGCAAATTTGATTGTGCACTGCTTTGTTATGTGCATTTGATGAAGATTGCTTATCCATTTAAGTGTGTAAGGCTTATGATGTACTTGTGTTTTTAACCCCAATTGCTTAACCAATTCTTCTGAGATTAGATTAGATTGATATCCACTGTCGATTAATGTGTCTATCTTAGTGTGTCACATGATTACCCTTATATGAAACAAGTTACTTCTACAATAAATGCCTTCACCAATTTTACCTCTCATACCAACCAATGAGACCTTAGATTCATCACCCGAATCTGATCCCAAGTCTGTGGGTCTTGTTGTCGCTGCCACTGTTTGCCTTCCCTTCTTTTCCTTGAACCACTTTGGCCTCTTCTTGGGATGCAACTGCTAACATCTGTCCTCATCATGTCCCTCTTTCTTGCAATGCTTGCAAGAGGGCTTCTCATCCTTTCTTGCCACTACATTTGAATTCTTTCCATGCCATTTCCTCTTGTCCTCTTTCCTTGAAGACGATGATTCCCCTAATACACCTACTTTTCCTGCTTCAATGTATGTCGCTTGAACTGAAACCTCATCAAAGTTATTGGGTCCAAACATGAATACAATGTTTCTAATATGTATAGGTAAACCTCTTATATACTTCATAAGGGTTTCCTGTGTATGTAAAGGGATATCTAACTTCAATGCCATTTTTCGAAAGCCATCTGTATACTCTTGAACTGTTTGTTATTTTCATAGTTTTAAATCTTTCCATTCAATTAATGATTTTTCTTTATATCCCAAAGGATAGAATTGCTTCCTAAGTGCATAAATGAAACTTTGCCATGATGGAAATACATTACCCACTTGTTGCGTTCCCTTTTGCAACTTGCTTTGCCACCAGATGAGAGTTGTGCCTGCAACTCTCAAAGATGTCAACTTGATTTATGTGGCCTCATCCTTGATCTATTGCACATTGTAGTAAACCTCTATCTGTCTGACCCAATTGTCAAGTCTCTCTGCATTAACTTCACCATCATATATGGGTAACTCAAATTTAACATCAAGTTGTATTAATGGCATTTCATTCTTATGTTTATGAACATGTTTCTTTGCATTGGATTTAGAACTTGAACCTGAAGAAGAAGGAGAAGAAGGAGGTGTTGATGGAGGTGAAGGAGGAATCTGAGGAGGATCCTCTTCCTGTTCACTTTTTCCCTTTGAATATTTGCCAAGAGCTGGTCTCTTTTGTTCTAAGTAATCCTCATACAAAACTTTCACCATCTCTGACGTAGCAAGGAAAGTTTTTTGAAACTCTTTCTCATCAGGAGAAAGTCCCTCTTTCGATGCCATCTTCTCACTGTGAGAATCTCTCTTTCTTAATCCAATTAATGGATTCTCTGCAACAAGCTCACCTTCACCATGCTGTATCTTTTCCCTGGTTAACATGCAAAACTCAAATCCAAACATCAACTAGCTCTGATACCACTTGATTCGAAAAGATCTTTTAATGACTGTGGTTGAGTTATTTAGCATGTGTTAATTAACCATTTATGAAGCTGAATGAAGGAGGAATAATTTAATGAAGAATAATAGTAGCCATAGGACAATATACAGATCTGAACTAAAGCATTAAGAATAGAAAACCATAACAAGAGAAGTGATAACAGAGTTCAACACAAAATTGCCTACATCTCCAGGCCGTTGTCTTAGTGGGGGAGGCTTCTTTATTAATTATTCAATGCTTTCAAGGCACATAAAAAATATATCAAATGGATCTCATACTGGTCTCACTGTATTTTGCTCGACCTAATAAATCCATCACAACTAACGGCATTGAAAAAACCTGAGTGTAGCTCCCGGAAATGGCCTGTAAAGGTCTCCTCCTCAACGACTTCCTTGCATAAAAATGGCTTTGGCTTTGCTTTGCTTCAGCATAACTCTACTCTGACTATCCTCCATGGCCTCAAACATGCATGGTTTATATAGATCTGAAGTTGGTTATCCTTCCCCAACTTCCTCCCAAAATCTGGGCTAAAAAAAGCCCAATATCTCGCAATAATGGCCAAAATCTCCATTAACAGGCTTAAAAACAATAAAAAAATCCAAACTATATAGTTAAAAACCCACTCTGTAACAAAATTCAAATATAGCCAAAAGGGTTTGGCATGCACATGTAAAACAGGGTCACATGCATACCATATGGCCAAGTGCTAGCCCTTTAGGGGCTGCGCGCTGGCTCTCAATCTAAAAGCACCTGGATACATGGCGCATCTCATGTGACCTCCGATCTATGGATAAACCTACCACGTGTTTTTCATGTGGATAGCTCCTGATCTTGTGGGAACAACCTGAGATCCGAGGGCTAATCCTTATCATTCCCCCCACGCTCATTTATTAAACTGGAGTCACATGGTAAGGTCGGATGGGTGCCCGAGGGTTGGGGATTCTGCCACATTACAAAATATATTGCAATTTAAATAATATATTGTGGCTTATATACAACAAGAAGCACATGGGTGCGTTGGTAGTCAGATCTTTACCCAAAGCGTTTTCCCTGCAAATTGGTCATGGGGTCGAATCCCATGAACTCCATTACAATTTTTCTATTCAAACGATAGAGCCAACCAATGGGTGCCACGTGGTAGCCCAAGTCTGGGCCACGTGGCACTTCCTTATTCATCAAAAACTGATGCCACTTGTCAACTTGCTATTGGTCCTTGTCCCTATCCAGTCACCCCACTGTTGTGCTACCACATGTCAATATGCTTACTTCAGCATGGTGATGTCATGCTGATGTCAACATTGACTTTTTGCCAGTTCGACCTTTGACTTTTTAGTTGTTTGGGAAAGCAATCAGAGTGTGATAACTTTCACATACAATGTCCATTTGATAAAGTAAATTTATGGCCAGAATCAACACGACGATTCGGTCACAATGGAATTGGTTTCGGCCGATTCCAAGAACTTTCATTTTTTGAGCCTTTTCTGGACCTAGGAAGCCTCCTAGATCCGATTCTAGATCACACCTCCCCACTAAGGACCTTTTGGTCCACAAAAGGTTATTGACCAGTCAAAAATATCAGGATAGGGCACCCAACTTGTCCTCTGTCTCTGAACTCTTTTCTGTGCACCTGTCTCATCAAGATCAACTATAACACAATCATGACAACTAACAGCGTATTGTTAGCCATTTGAATCATGTTGCATCTTACTAAATCCAATATCATCCATGTAGACAACATTACTAATGATAGCATCAAAAAGACAACTGCAAATGAGCTGATATACTTGTAATATTTGTACGACATGAGCTTATCCTGAAGCATCCTATGATTGATTTTCCATTCAACAATCATTTCCTGTTCTTGCTTAAGATCGATTACTTCATTTGAAACAATTCTTGGTTTGTTTCTTGCTTGAACTACCTTATTTAATTGTTCCATTGTTTGAAGTGTTTTATTTTCCCTAACATGATGAGCACGAACCACATAATCTTGACCTGCTTTGGTTAATTGATATTGATTCTTTGTCCTGTAGAAGATTTCCTTTTGATCATATAAATATGGACTACTTAAGAGCATTCCACATTCTCTTAATGGCACCATATCACATGTTACCTCGTCCACATACTTAGATGAAATTGCAAATTTGACTGTGCACTTCTTTGTTATATGCATTTGATGATGATTTCTTATCCATTTAAGTGTGTAAGGCTTATGATGTACTTGTGTTTTTAACCCCAATTGCTTAACCAATTCTTCTAAGATTAGATTAGATTGAGATCCACTATCGATTAATGTGTCTATCTTAGTGTGTAGCATGATTACCCTTATATGAAACAAGTTACTTCTACAATAAATTCCTTCACCAATTTTACCTATCATACCAACCAATGAGACCTTAGATTCGTCACCCGAATCCTATACCAAGTCAGTGGGTATTGTTGTCGCTACCACTCTTTGCCTTCCCTTCTTTTCCTTGAACCACTTTAGCCTCTTCTTAGGATGCAACTGCCAACATATGTCCTCATCATGTCCCTCTTTCTTGCAATCCTTACAAGAGGGCTTCTCGTCCTTTCTTGCCACTGCATTTGAATTCTTGCCATCCCATTTCTTCTTGTTCTCTTTCCTTGAAGACAATGATTCCCCTGATACACCTGCTTTTCTTGCTTCAATGTATGTCTCTTGAACATAAACCTCATCAAGGTTAGTGGGTCCAAACATGAATACAATGTTTCTAATATGTGTAGGTAAACCTCCTATATACTTCATAAGGGTTTCCTGTGTATGTAAAGGGATATCTAACATCAATGACATTTTTTGAAAGCCATCTGTATACTCTTGCACTGTTTGTCCTTTTCTTAGTTTTAAAGCTTGTAATTCAATTAATGATTTTTCTTTATATCCCAAACAATAGAATTGCTTCCTAAGTGCATAAATGAAACTTTTCCATGATGCAAATACATTACCCACTTGTTGCGTTCCGTTTTGCAACTTGCTTTTCCACCAAATGAGAGTTGTGCCTGCAACTCTCAAAGATGCCAACTTGATTTGTGTGACCTCATCCTTGATCTGTTGCACACTGCAATAAACCTCCATATGCCTGACCCAATTTTCAAGTCTCTCTACATTAACTTCACCATCAAATATGGGTAACTCAAATTTAACATCAAGTTTTAATAATGGCATTTCATTCTTATGTTTATGAACATGTTTCTTTGCATTGGATTTAGAACTTGAACTTGAAGAAGAAGGAGAAGAAGGAGGTTATGATGAAGGTAAAGGAGGAATCTAAGGAGGACCCTCTTCCTCTTCAATTTTTCCCTTTCAAGATTTGCCAAGAGCCGGTCTCTTTCATTCCAATTAATCCTCATACAAAACTTTCACCATCGCTGACATAGCAAGGAAAGTTTTTTGAAACTCTTTCTCATCAAGAGAAAGTCCCTCTTTTGATGCCATCTTCTCTCTATGAGAAGCTCTCTTTCACCAAGATCCAATTAATGGATTCTCTGCAACAAGATCGCCTTCACCATGCTGTAGCTTTTCCCTGGTTAACATGTAAAACTCAAATCCAAATGTCAACTAGCTCTGATACCACTTGATCTGAAAATATCTTTTAATGACTGTGGTTGAGTTATTTAGCATGTGTTAATTAATTATTTATGAAGCTAAATGAAGGAGGAAGAATTTAATGAAGAAGAATAGAAGCCATAAGACAATATACAGATCTTAACTGAAGCATTAAGAACAACAAACCATAACAAGAGAAGTGATAATGAAGTTCAGCACAAAATTGCCTACATCTTCGGGCCTTTGTCTTAGTGGGGGAGGCTTCTTTATTAATTCTTCAATGCTTGCAAGGAAAAAAAAATTACATCAAATGGATCTCATACTGGTCTCACTATTTTCTTATCAACCTTAGAAATCCATCACAACTGACGACACTGAAAAAGACTGAGTGTAGCTCCTGGAAATGGCCCGTAAAGGTCTCCTCCTCAACAACTTCCCTGCATAAAAATGGCTTTGGCTTTGCTTTGCTTCAACATAAATCTGCTCTAACTATCCTCCATGGCCTCAAATAGGCCTAGCTTATATAGATCTAAAGTTGGTTATCCTTCTCCAACTTCCTCCCAAAATCTGGGCTCAAAAAAAGACCAATATCTTGCAATAATGGCCAAAATCTTCATTAACAGGTTTAAAAACAAAAAAAAAAACAAAATTGTATAGTTAAAAACCCACTTTGTAAAAAAATTCAAATATCTCCCAAAGGGGCTGGCGCGCACACTTAAAACAAGGTCACATGCATACCATATGGCCAAGCGCCAGCCCCTAGGGGTTGTGCGCTGGCTCTCAATCTGCAAGCACCTAGATACATGGCTCATCTCATGTGATGTCTAATCTATGGATAAACCTCCCACACATTTTTCATGTGGATAGCTCATGGTCTTGTGGGAACAACCCGAGATCCGAGGGATAATCCTTATCATTCCCCCCGTGCTCATTTATTAAACTGAAGTCACATGGTAAGGTCGGATGGGTGCCCGAGGGCTGGGGTTAGGCCCTAGCCCATTCTGCCACATTACATAATATATTACAATTTAAATAATATAATGTGGGTTATATACAACAAGAAGCACATGGGTGCATTGGCAGTTGGATATTTACCAAAGCGCTTTCCCTGCAAATTGGTCATGGTGTTGAACCCCATGAGCTCCATTACAATTTTGCTATTCAAACGACCGAGCCAACCACCAGGTGCCACGTGGCAGCCCAAGTATGGGCCATGTGGCACTTCCTTATTCATCGAAAACTGATGCCACTTGTCAACTTTCTATTGGTCCTTGTCCCTGTCCAGTCACCCCACTACTGTGCTGCCACATGTCAATATGCTTACATCAACATGGTGATGTCATGCTGACATCATCATTGACTTTTTGCCAGTTTGACCTTTGACTTTTTAGTTGTTTGGGAAAGTGGTCAGAGTGCGATAAATTTCGCATATAGCGTTCATTTGAGAAAGTAAATATATGGCCAAAATCAATGCGAAGAGTTGCTCACAATGGAATTGGTTTAAGCCGATTCCAAGAACTTTCATTTTTTGAGCCTTTTCTGGACCTAGGAAGCCTTCTGTATCTGATTCTGGATCACACCTCCCCACTAAGGTCATTTTGGTCCCCAAAAGGTTACTGACCAGTCAACAAGCTTGGGATAGGCCACCCGGCTTGTCCTCTATCTCTGAACTCTATCCTGTGCACCTGTCTCATCAAGATCAACTATAACACAATCATGACAACTGACAACATATTGTTAGCCATTTGAACCCTGTTACATCTTACTGAAGCCACTATCATCCATTTAGACAACATTACTAATGATAGCATCAAAAAGACGACTGCAAATGAGCTGATATACTTGTAATATTTGTACGACATGAGCTTATCTTGAAGCATCCTATGATTTATTTTCCATTCAAAAATCATTTCCTGTTCTTGCTTAAGATCGATTACTTCATTTGAAAAAATTATTGGTTTGTTGCTTGATTGAACTTCCTTCTTTAATTGTTCCATTGTTTGAAGTGTTTTATTTTCCTTAACATGATGAGCATGAACCACATAATCTTGACCTGCTTTGGTTAATTGATATTGATTCTTTGTCCTGTAGAAGATTGCCTTTCGATCATATAAACATGGACTACCTAAGAGCATTCCAAATTCTCTTAATGGAACTACATCACATGTTACCTCGTCCACATACTTAGATGAAATTGCAAATTTGATTGTGCACTGTTTTGTTATGTGCATTTGATGATTATTGCTTATCCGTTTAAATGTGTAAGTGATCCGGATTATTTTTGGCACGAAATGAGAGCGGAGATATAATAAAGAAATGTACAGAGATATTGCATATATTCAATAATATAACATAAATGTATCAGAGATGCAACCATAAACACAGATATACAGTAATACACGATTTCTATTAATCAAAGAAATGTACAGAGACTGTAAAAAGACAGAGTGAAAGACTCGCTAGAATGGTGGCAGCTTATCTCTGAGAAGATATGTGAGGGCTACTCGCATTCACAAGAAGATGATTACAATGAGGCTCTGAAGGCCTTTTTACAATAAATGGGAATTCCAAAAGTCCTAGACATCCAAAAACCTAACCCTAAGAGATGAAGCGCCAAAAGTCATGTGGGCCCCGTTTGGGTAAGTGAGTACATCAACTTCCTGGGGTCGTAACTTTTTCATACGATCTCCGTTTTAGGTGTGTGATAGCTCGTTGGAAAGGTATTGAGAACCTTGATCTCGAAAAACGTTCATTTAGGCCCTCAAAATGGCCCCAGAAGTTAAAACTTGCTAAAAATAGTAAATTGCCAAAATTGCCAGAAAACAGTTTTGAGCCAGTCGAAAAAGGTGGGTGGCCACCGATATCCACCTAGATCAATCCTCCCTCCTTAGAAAGAAATGGTCTCCATTGCGTTGAGTTCCCTAGGGAGAGGGAAAAGCGTTTGTTGGATCTGCATCTGGGTGAGCTGCTTGTATTGTTGGAGACGTCGCGCTGCTTGGTTTGTGGAAGTCTGTCATGAACCTGTTGAAGTTGAGGCTATTCAACAAGTTGAGCTATATGAGAGGAAGGTGTGCAACCTTGTCGACCTGCTTCTGTTGGATAGAAGGTGTAGGGGGAGAAACCATAGTGGTTGCAATGTCCTTCTGTTCCCCTTTCAAACAGATTGTGAAGAAGATAAATTTTGCAGTATGAGATACTACCTTGTGGCACTTTTTAGGTGGAACAATAGTTGGAACTACCTCTGGTATTCTGTAGAGATGACCCCGCAAAGTAAAAATGACACTACGGGGTCGATACTCATAAACAGCATGGTGCTTCCACATATATGGTTGACCCAAGAGAACATCATAGACATCTAGTGGGGAAACATCACATAATACCTCGTCCTTGAAGGGCTGGATGCCGTATGACAATCGACATTGCTGGTTGACATGAATATCTCGTCCTTGGCAAAGCCACCCGATGTTGTATGGATGCGGGTGTGGTTTTGTCGACAATCCCAACTATTTGAAGACCTCTGCTGAGATGAGGTTCTTCTGGCTTCCGTTATCAACAATAAAATGCAGTGGGGTCCCCTTCACCCACATCTGTAAATGAAAAAGGTGCTCCCCCTCTTCTGGATCTGTTGGTTCTTATGGTTGAATTGCGGAAATCGTGACAATAGCAGTGGGGTCTGTGTAGATGATCTGTCTTTTACCAGCATTTTCAGAATCAGATTCTGAATCAGGGTTTGACTCCTTGTTTTTGATCTCGTCCACCAATGACTGTTTTGAGCAACATTCATCGGTGTTGTGCCAGGGGATTTTGTGGAAATCACACCATTTTCCAGTGTCCTTCTTTGTCTTCCTGTGACCCTTATTTTCTTGTGGCTTG
>SNQJ01S0078498.1:0-27270 GCA_010110895.2 Picea sitchensis
GTGCATGTGAAATCTAATCAAGTGCAAGGCAGCATCATTTCCTTTCCCATCTTCGAATTTAGGCAAATATTTTTGCCAATTTATGTGAGGAATACGATTTGGAAAGACAAGAATATGAGATCGATTCATTGGAGCATACCTTGCAGATATTGAACTCATCTTCGGACAGTGGAGTCACCAATGATGTTTTGGAAGCTAGATTCTGCATTGAAAGTGGAGTCGCCAGTGAAAATTTAAATTTCTGGATTCTTCTACCGGTGGAATCGCCTTAAAACTTATTTTTTGATGTGTGGAGTCGCCAGAGCAGGAATACAGCCAATATGTGTCTAAGTGTCTGTTGCTCTTAGACCTTAGAAATCAACCATGTCGTTCTTCCCATGGAAAAAAATTCAATTTCGTCCATGGCAACGGTGCCAAAATGTTAGCACTCTGTAAATATGTCCGGCTGAATAGACAAATGATAGAGGTAACTACTTCAACCTACTTTAGAGCTGAAAACTAGCCGGTTCAACTTGAAGAGGGCTCTCTCATGTCACTTGATCTATCTATGGCAATTGGTGGCTAGATTTGGTTTGTTTTTGGGATTTTTATAAAGTTGTTGGCTAAGAAGGGGAGGAACACACATGGCTATGGAGTCAAATTTCCGAAAATGAAAGAAAACAATGATCAACAAGTAGAATTCTCCAGAGGATAAAGGCTAAATGAGGCAAAGAGTCTGAGTTGTAAATTTAAATTTGCAGAGTGTAAGAGGAAAGGGGGAAAACAAGTAACTGCATCAAAGCATTAATTAAAAGAATTTTGAATTAGTTAGGAAGAAATACACACAGTTTAAATTGCTTCAGTCGAGACCGTCACAAGATGAATTCTGGGCCTTTAACTCTCCAATTTAAACAGAACAAAATGCATATGGAATAAAATATCACAGGAAATACAAACAATGAAGGAAGACAAAACTCATATCATAGCCATTAGAATCTTTTCATAAATAGTTCAAAATGCTTCTGCATATGTGTTCAATTCAGTCCTAGAAAAATTACAATAGAGTCCAGAACCACCAGAATTGTGCCCTTGCACTTCTGCCTCCCATAATACACTCAGAACCTCTAACACTTATACCATTCGAGTTCCTTCAGTGTGCAACTAGTTACAATAACTAAAATGAAATGTTTCATCTTCTACAATGATTACAAATGACAGTTTTTAGAAAAACGTTTCATGATCCCTGTAGATTCCTCTGACGCTCCAGCTCCTTACTTTGCCACGTTCTCTTTGAAATGTCACTCACAATATTTCAAATATAATTTCATTTAACAATATTCTCATTAAACATTTGGGAATAATATATTTGAAATAAAAATAATTCCCAAATATTTTTCTATCCCGTAGAATTAAATTTCCATAATTTAATTCATGCCCGTGGTTTTTAAGACCATGTCTTCTTTGCCCAATTCACCATTTCATTGTAAAAACATTTACTTTTACCATTTCCCTGTGAAAAACATTTACCGTGTAATGTTTTTCCAATATACCGTTTCACTGTGGAAAAACATTTACTCTATAATGTTTTTCCAATTTACCGTTTCACTGTGGAAAAACATTTACTGAGTAATGTTTTTCCAATTTTCCGTCTTTGGCAAAATACCTTTTATCTTCTTCTTTTACTTCTGTAAAACCTTTGGATGAAAATTATCCAAGTTTTCGTTCACGTACATCTTCCATTTAATTATTTTCCATGGAAATAAACATTAGTCTCCCTTATTTGTAAAATTTAAATCTTACCTCTGTAAAACCTTTTCACCGAGAGGAGGAATCTCATTTATTGGAAATCCCATATTCATTATTGAAATGCACTCCTGGAAAAATGCCCCAGATAAAACATATGATAAATGTTTTCATTTATTATATCGAGCTTGGGCTAAAAGTGGTTTAATCCAAACTTATTTTACCTCCGATGTGCTCCACGTAAAAACACATGTCCACCAACTAAACCACGGTAGTTTTCCCCAGTCCACCTTCACATAATTAATCTCCTTGTTACTTTAATCCCCGATATGTATGTGCACCCTCCATCCAACCTTTGACTTTTCCATATTATAAATTGAGACTCGTGCCCATGGTTTGACGTGATTTCTTAAATTAAATATTGGATTAAATATTAATATAAATATAAAAATATTTATATTAATAATAATAAAAAACCCTTTTTTTCTATTTTCTAAGGAATTTGGGCATATGAGGCTTAACACGTGATTTTGTGGATGGGATAAGGGTGCTTAATAAAGGCATATTTTTTATTTTCAATGGAAATATGAAAATAAAGGTAAAAATGAATGAAGTTATGGAACTAAGGGATTTAGATAGGAATTAAGGCTAGCTATAGGCTTGGGATATTTGCCAATTTTTTACTCATGGAGTACATGACAATTTTGGATGATCAGTTGAGTGAAGGATTTAGGTGATGGGAGCTTGACGGAGCTGGTGAAAAAGTTTGAAAGTCTGAGTGGAAAAATAGCATAAGGACAAGACGCTTTGGGAAAAATTAATACAAATTAGCAGGTGATAACATAGTCTCCTATTGGGGATGTTGTCCTCCTTGTGAGGTAGCAAAGAACAGTAGACCATGTGCCTGATCCATTGGGATGCTCCCAAAACATGTCTGTGTACCCTGCTCTGATTTGTCACTAGTGTCTGCTGAAAACCAAACTCTGCACACTGCTCTCAACTAGATACTGAATACATTGTTAAAATATGACTGTGCACACTACTGGAAATCCAAACTGAAAAATGCTTGACCAACAAGCTTATTTGCACACTCCTATATACTCTAAAACTACTGAAATGAATACTCAATCAAGTGATACTGAAGTGCCAATGCAACCAATCAAGCAATTGGCTTCTCGATTTTTCTCCGCTCACATCGTTCTTAAGCAGATAGACAAATGTAAATAATGGCAGCTAAAAACAAAATTTGAATCCAAAACTTGAACGTATGAATGAAACAAACTCCTCCTTCACTGAAGACTGTAATAAGATAGCTACAGGATCTTGAAAACCATGAAAAAACATTTCTTCTTGATGAGAAAAAACAAAAAGACAAGCCTCTTTCATAAGTGTTTGTTGTTCTCGCTCTATTTCTTCAGTTCTGAGAATATTTTCTAATGAAATTGCAGCAATAGGTTTGTCTACTTCTCCATGCCTCTCAACAAAAACATTCATACATTTTTGAACATCTTCAAATATGACAGCCATATTATGTGCATCCTCTTGTTCATAAAACAATTCTGATTTGGTTTCATTAAACTTCTGGAAATTTTCTTCAGGAATGTCATTTTGACTTTCAAATGAATTAATAGAAATAAGTTCATGCTCGTAATCTTCTTGCAAATGTGAAAAGCTAACAGCATGCACTATTTCACAGTTTAGATTTTCCCTGGATGCATTCTCAAAACCATGATTTTCAAATGAATCAAATAAAACCACTGCCTCTTCATTATCTTTCTGTATTTCTGATTGATAAATGGCATATGTTGTTTTGTTGCTTTTCTGAAGCTCTATGTCATTTGTTTGTTCATTGTTGGAAGTTTCCAAAGATGCAGTTTTAGAACCCTCATCTATGTCTAGGCCACTTAGAATTTGAACAACCATATCATTCATAGGGGGAGAAAGACAACCTTGAAACACTTTGTCTTGCTGAAATCTTGTTGAATATCTTCATCAAGTTCAGGGGAAAGAAAATGACTTTCAGCAACAATATCTTGATCAGCTTCACCTTCAACCAAAGGAGGGGCTATTGTTTGTTGTTGGGATGAATATTCATAAAAGGATTCTATGATTTCATCATTCATACACTCTTCATTTCCAAAAACATTTTCAAGGTACTTAATGAAATGTTCACAAAATTCACAACAATCTTCAAACACCAAGGATGAAGGATTAGATTCTCCATAATGCTTAAAGAATGTTATATGGAAATATTTAAGAGAGTATAAGCTGCCTGGTTTTAAACCTTCATACCATAATCTTACTTTCCCCTCTAAAGTAGCCATAAACATTTTCATCAAACAATCCTCATGAAATTCAACCCCCAACTTACATATGTGCATGTGAAATCTAATCAAGTACAAGGGAGCATCATTTTCTTTCCCATCTTCCAATTTAGGAAAATATTTTTGCCAATTTATGTGAGGAATACGATTTAGAAAGGAAAGAATATGAGATCGATTCATTGGATCATACCTTGCAGATATTGAACTCATCTTCGGACAGTGGAGTCGCCAATGATGTTTTGGAAGCTGGATTCTGCATTGAAAATGGAGTCGCCAGTGAAAATTTAAATTTCTGGATTCTTCTACCAGTGGAATCGCCTTCAAACTGATTTTTTGATGTGTGGAGTCGCCAGAGCAGGAATACAGCCAATATGTGTCTAAGTGTCTACTGCTCTTAGACCTTAGAACTCAACCATGTCGTTCTTCCCAGGGAAAAAATTTCAATTTCGTCCCCGGCAACTGCGCCAAAATGTTAGCACTCTGTAAATCTGTCCGGCTGAATCGAAAAACGACAGAGCTAAATACTTCAACCTACTTTAGAGATGAAAACTAGTTGGTTCAACTCGGAGAGGGCTCTCTCGTGTCACTTGATATATCTATGGCAATCGGTGGCTATATTTGGTTTGTTTTGGGGAATTTTATAAATTTGTTGGCTAAGAAGGGGAGGAACACACAGGGCTATGGAGTCAAATTTATGAAAATGAATGAAAACAATGATTAGCAAGTATAATTCTCTAGAGGATAAAGGCTAAATGAGGCAATGAATTTGAGTTGTAAATTTAAATTTGCAGAGTGTAAGAGGTAAGGGGGAAAACAAGTAACTGCATCAGAGCATTAATTAAATGAATTCTGAATTAGTTAGGAAGAAATACACACAGTTTGAATTGCTTCAGCCGAGAGCATCACAAGACGAATTCTGGGCCTTTAACTCTCTAATTTAAACAGAACAAAATGCATATGGAATAAAATATCACAGGAAATACAAACAATGAAGGAAGTCAAAACTCATATCATAGCCATTATAATCTTTTCATAAATCGTTCAAAATGCTTCTGCATATGTGTTCAATTCAGTCCCAGAAAAGTTACAATAGAGTCCAAAACCACCAAAATTGTGCCCTTGCATTTCTGCCTCCCATAATACACTCAGAACCTCTAACACTTATACCATTCGAGTTCCTTCAGTGTGCAACCGGTTACAATAACTGAAATGAAACGTTTCAGCTTCTACAATGATTACAAATGACAGTTTTTAGAAAAACGTTTGATGATCCCTGCAGATTCCGCTGACGCTCCAGCTCCTTCCTTTGTCACGTTCTCTTTGAAATGTCACTCATAATATTTCAAATATAATTTCATTTATCCATATTCTCTTTAAACATTTGGGAATAATATATTTGAAATAAAAATAATTCCCAAATATTTTTCTATCCCATAGAATTAAATTTCCATAATTTAATTCATGCCCATGGTTTTTAAGACCATGTCTTGTTTGCCCAATTCACCATTTCATTGTAAAAACATTTACTTTTACCATTTCCCTGTGAAAAACATTTACTGTGTAATGTTTTTCCAATTTATCGTTTCACTGTGGAAAAACATTTACTGTATAATGTTTTTCCAATTTACCGTTTCACTGTGGAAAAACATTTACTAAGTAATGTTTTTCCAATTTACCGTCTTTGGCAAAATACCTTTTATCTTCTTCTTTTACTTCTGTAAAACCTTTGGATGAAAATTATCCAACTTTTTGTTCACGTACATCTTCCATTTAATTATTTTCCATGCAAATAAACATTAGTCTCCTTGATTTGTAAAATTTAAATCTTACCTTTGTAAAACCTTTTCACTGCGAGGAGGAATCTCATTTATTGGAAATCCCATAATCATTATTGAAATTCACTCCTAGAAAAATGCCCCACATAAAACATATGATAAATGTTTGCATTTATTATATCGGGCTTGGGCTAAAAGTGGTTTAATCCAAACTGCTTTTACCTCCGATGTGTTCCATGTAAAAACACGTGTCCACCAAATAAACCATGGTAGTTTTCCCCGATCCGCCTTCACATAAATAACCTCCTCGTTACTTTAATCCTCGATATGTATGTGCGCCATCCATCCAACCTTTGACTTTTCCATATTATAAATTGATATTCGTGCCCATGATTTGACGTGATTTCATAAATTAAATATTGGATTAAATATTAATATAAATATAAAAATATTTATATTAATAATAATAATAATACCCTTTTTTCTATTTTCGAAGGAATTTGGGCATATGAGGCTTAACACATGATTTTGTGGATGGGATAAGGGTCCTTAATAAAGGCATATTTTTTATTCTCAATGGGAATATGAAAACAAAGGTAAAAATGAATGAAGTTATGGAACTAAGGGATTTAGATAGGAATTAAGGCTAGGTATAAGCTTGGGATATTTGCCAATTTTTTACTCGTGGAGTACATGACTATTTTAGATGATCATTTCAGTGAAGGATTTAGGTGATGGGATCTTGACGAAACTGGTGAAACAGTTTGAAAGTCTAAGTGGAAAAATAGCATAAGGACAAGACGCTTTGGGAAAAATTAATACAAATTAGCAGGTGATAACATAGGCTCCTATTGGGGATATTATCCTCCCTGTGAGGTAGAAAAGAACAGTAGACCATGTGCATGATCCATTGGGATGCTCCCAAAACATGTCTGTGTACCCTGCTCCGACCTGCCACCAGTGTCTGCTGAAAACCAAACTCTGCACACTGCTCTCAACTGGATACTGAATACACTGTTAAAATATGATTGTACACACTACTAGAAATCCAAACTGAAAAATGTTTGACCAACAAGGTTATTTGCTCACTCCTATCTACTCTAAAAATGTTGAAATTAATACTCAATCAAGTGATACTGAAGTGCCAATGCAACCAATCAAGCAATTGGCTTCCCGATTTTTCTCTGCTCACATCGTTCTTAAGCAGGTAAACAAATGTAAATAATGGCAGCTGAAAACAAAATTTGAATCCAAAACTTGAACTTATGAATGAAACAAACTCCTCCTTCACTGAATACTGTAATAAGATGGCTACAGGATCTTGAAAACCATGAAAAAACATTTCTTCTTGATGAGAAAAAACATAAAGACAAGCCTCTTTCATAAGTGTTTGTTGTTCTCACTCTATTTCTTCAGTTCTTAGAATATTTTCTAATGAAATTGCAGCAATAGGTTTGTCTACTTCTCCATGCCTCTCAACAAAAACATTCATACATTTTTTAACATCTTCAAATATGACAGTCATATTATGTGCATCCTCTTGTTCATCAAACAATTATGATTTGGTCTAAGTGTCTAAGTGTCTGCTGCTCTTAGACCTTAGAACTCATCCATGTCATTCTTCCCAGGGAAAAAATTTCAATTTCGTCCCCGGCAATGGCACCAGAATGTTAGCACTCTGTAAAACTATCTGGTTGAATAGACAAACGACAGAGGTAACTAATTCAGCCTACTTTAGCGCTGAAAACTAGCCGGTTCAACTCGAAGAGGGCTCTCTCGTGTCACTTGATATATCTATGGAAATCGGTGGCTAGATTTGGTTTTTTTGGGGGGGGGGTTTATAAAGTTGTTGGCTAAGAAGGGGAGGAACACATAGGGCTATGGAGCCAAATTTCTAAAAATGAATGAAAACAATGATCAGCAAGTAGAATTCTCCAGAGGATAAAGGCTAAATGAGGCAATGAATCGAAGTTACTTTAATCCTCGATATGTATGTGCGCCCTCCATCCAACCTTTGACTTTTCCATATTATAAATTGAGATTTGTGCCCATGATTTGACATGATATCATAAATCAAATATTGGATTAAATATTAATATAAATATAAAAATATTTATATTAATAATAATAAAACCCATTTTTTCTATCTTCGAAGGAATTTGGGCATATGAGGCTTAACACATGATTTTGTGGATGGGATAAGGGTGCTTAGTAAAGGCATATTTTTTATTCTCAATGGGAATATGAAAATAAAGGTAAAAATGAATGAAGTTATGGAACTAAGGGATTTAGATAGGAATTAAGTCTAGGTATAGGCTTGGGATATTTGCCAATTTTTTACTCAAGGAGTACATGACTATTTTGGATGATCAGTTGAGTGAAGGATTTAGGTGATGGGAGCTTGATGGAGCTGGTGAAAAAGTTTGAAAGTCTGAGTGGAAAAATAGCATAAGGACAAGACGCTTTGGGAAAAATTAATACAAATTAGCAGGTGATAACATAGGCTCCTATTAGGGATGTTATCCTCCCTGTGAGGTAGCAAAGAACAGTAGACCATGTGCCTGATCCATTGGGATGCTCGCAAACCATGTCTGTGTAACCTTCTCCGACCTGTCACCAGTGTCTGATGAAAACCAAACTCTACACACTGCTCTCAACTAGATATTGAATACACTATTAAAATATGACTATACACACTACTAGAAATCCAAACTGAAAAATGCTTGACCAACAAGCTTATTTGCACACTCCTATCTACTCTAAAACTGCTGAAATGAATACTCAATCAAGTGATACTAAATTTCCAATGCAACAAATCAAGCAATTGGCTTCCCGATTTTTCTTCGCTCACACCGTTCTTAAGCAGTTAGACAAATGTAAATAATGGCAGTTGAAAACAAAATTTGAATCCAAAACTTGAACTTATGAATGAAACAAACTCCTCCTTCACTGAAGACTGTAATAAGATGGCTACAGGATCTTGAAAACCATGAAAAAACATTTCTTCTTGATGAGAAAAAACAGAAAGGCAAGCCTCTTTCGTAAGTGTTTGTTGTTCTCGCTCTATTTCTTCAGTTATGAGAATATTTTCTAATGAAATTGCAGCAATAGGTTTCTCTACTTCTCCATGCCTCTCAACAAAAATATGCATACATTTTTGAACATCTTCAAATATGACAGCCATATTATGTGCATCCTCTTGTTCATCAAACAATTCTGATTTGGTTTCATTAAACTTCTGGAAATTTTCTTGAGGATTGTCATTTTGACTTTCAAATGAATTAATAGAAATAAGTTCATGCTCATAATATTCTTGCAAATGTGAAAATCTAACAGCATGCACTATTTCACAGTTTAGATTTCCCATGGATGCATTTTCAAAACCATGATTTTCAAATGAATCAAATAAAACCACTGCCTCTTCATTATCTTTCTGTATTTTTGATTGAAAAATGGCATATGTTGCTTTGTTGCTTTTCTGAAGCTCTATGTCATTTGTTTGTTCATTGTTGGAAGTTTCCAAAGATGCAGTTTCAGAACCCTCATCTATGTCTAGGCCACTTAGAATTTCAACAACCATATCATTCATAGGGGTGGAAAGACAACCTTGAAACACTTTGTCTTGCTGAAAATCTTGTTGAATATCTTCATCAAGTTCAGGGGAAAGAAAATGACTTTCAACAACAATATCTTGATCACCTTCACCTCCAACCAAAGGAGGGGCTATTGTTTATTGTTGGGCTATATATTCATAAAGGGATTCTATGATTTCATCATTCATACACTCTTCATTTCCAAAAACATTTTCAAGGTACTTAATGAAATGTTCAGAAAATTCACAACAATCTTCAAACACCAAGGATGAAGGATTAGATTCTCCATAATGCTTAAAGAATGTCATATGGAAATCTTTAAGAGAGTATAAGTTGCTTAGTTTTAAACCTTCATACCATAATCTTGTTTTCCCCTCTAAAGTAGCCATAGACATTTTCATCAAACAATCCTCATGAAATTCAACCCCCAACGTACATATGTGCATGTGAAATCTAATCAAGTGCAAGGCAGCATCATTTCCTTTCCCATCTTCGAATTTAGGCAAATATTTTTGCCAATTTATGTGAGGAATACGATTTGGAAAGCCAAGAATATGAGATCAATTCATTGGAGCATACCTTGCAGATATTGAACTCATCTTCGGACAGTGGAGTCGCCATTGATGTTTTGGAAGCTGGATTCTGCATTGAAAGTGGAGTCGCCAGTGAAAATTTAAATTTCTAGATTCTTCTACCAGTGGAGTCACCTTCAAACTGATTTTTTGATGTGTGGAGTCACCAGAGCAGGAATACAGCCAATATTTGTCTAAGTGTTTGTTGCTCTTAGACCTTAGAACTCAACCATGTCATTCTTCCCAGGGAAAAAATTTAAATTTCGTCCCCGTCAACGGCTCCAAAATGTTAGCACTCTGTAAATATGTCCAGATGAATAGACAAGCGACAGAGGTAAATAATTCAACCTAATTTAGAGCTGAAAACTAGCCAGTTCAACTCACAGAGGGCTCTCTCGTGTCACTTGATATATCTATGGCAATCGGTGGCTAGATTTGGTTTGTTTTGGGGATTTTTTTAAAGTTGTTGGCTAAGAAGGGGAGGAACACACAGGGCTATGGAGTCAAATTTCTGAAAATGAATGAAAACAATGATCAACAAGTAGAATTCTCTAGAGGATAAAGGCTAAATGAGGCAATGAATCTGAGTTGTAAATTTAAATTTGCAAAGTGTAAAAGGAAAGGGGGAAAACAAGTAACTGCATCAGAGATTTAATTAAATGAATTATGAATTAGTTAGGAAGAAATACACACAGTTTAAATTGCTTCAGCCGAGAGCATCATAAGACGAATTCTGCGCCTTTAACTCTCTAATTTAAACAGAAGAAAATGCATATGGAATAAAATATCACGAGAAATACAAACAATGAAGGAAGACAAAACTCATATCATAGCCATTAGAATCTTTTCATAAACAGTTCAAAATGCTTCTGCATATGTGTTCAATTCAGTCCCAGAAAAATTACAGTAGAGTCCAGAACCACCAGAATTGTGCCCTTGCACTTCTGCCTCCCATAATACACTCAGAACCTCTAACACTTATACCATTCAAGTTCCTTCAGTATGCAATCGGTTACAATAACTGAAATGAAACGTTTCAGCTTCTACAATGATTACAAATGACAGTTTTCAGAAAAACGTTTCATGATCCCTGCAGATTCCTCTGACGCTCCAGCTCCTTCCTTTGCCACGTTCTCTTTGAAATGTCACTCATAATATTTCAAATATAATTGCATTTATCCATATTCTCATTAAACATTTGGGAATAATATATTTGAAATAAAAATAATTCCCAAATATTTTTCTATCCCGTAGAATTAAATTTCCATAATTTAATTCATGCCCGTGGTTTTTAAGACCATGTCTTGTTTTCCCAATTCACCATTTCATTGTAAAAACATTTACTTTTACCATTTCCCTATGAAAAACATTTACTGTGTAATGTTTTTCCAATTCACTGTTTCACTGTGGAAAAACATTTACTATGTAATGTTTTTCCAATTTACCGTTTCACTGTGGAAAAACATTTACTGAGTAATGTTTTTCCAATTTACCGTCTTTGGAAAAATACCTTTTATCTTCTTCTTTTACTTCTGTAACACGTACATCTTCCATTTAATTATTTTCCATGGAAATAAACATTAGTCTCCTTGATTTGTAAAATTTAAATCTTACCTTTGTAAAACCTTTTCACTGTGAGGAGGAATCTTTTTTATTGGAAATCCCATAATCATTATTGAAATGCAATCCTCGAAAAATGCCGCACATAAAACATATGATAAATGTTTTCATTTATTATATCGGGCTTGGGATAAAAGTGGTTTAATCCAAACTGCTTTTACCTCCGATGTTCTCCACGTAAAAACACGTGTCCAACAAATAAACCACGGTAGTTTTCCTCAGTCCGCCTTCACATAATTAACCTCCTCGTTACTTTAATCCCCGATATGTATGTGCGCCCTCCATCCAACCTTTGAATTTTCCATATTATAAATTGAGATTCGTGCCCATGATTTGACGTGATTTCATAAATTAAATATTGGATTAAATATTAATATAAATATAAAAATATTTATATTAATAATAAAAAAAACCCTTTTTTTCTACTTTTGAAGGAATTTGGGCATATGAGGCTTAACACGTGATTTTGTGGATGGGATAAGGGTGCTTAATAAAGGCATATTTTTTATTTTCAACGGGAATATGAAAATAAAGGTAAAAATGAATGAAGTTATGGAACTAAGGGATTTAAATAGGAATTAAGGCTAGGTATAGGCTTGGTATATTTGCCAATTTTTTACTCATGGAGTACATGACTATTTTGGATGATCAGTTGAGTGAAGGATTTAGGTGATGGGAGCTTGACGAAGCTGGTGAAAAAGTTTGAAAGTCTGAGTGGAAAAATAGCATAAGGACAAGATGCTTTGGGAAAAATTAATATAAATTAGCAGGTGATAACACAGCTGAAGACCCAAAATACAAGAATACCCTAAAACATAACAATTCTACATCTCAACACCATTACTACTACCTCTCATATCAACTCTTCTATACCTCTATTTATACATTCCATGACTCTTAGAAAACCATGGACCGAAACCCAGGTGCCAAAACCCTAGATCCACATTGCCAAAACCCTAGGTACACATAACCCTCATTTTAAGGACTTCGCCGACCTGTTCTTCCTTCTTCTCCACGAGGTGCTCCAAATCACCCATTAGTATATTCTTCTAGTTGCTAACTTGTCCATGGTATATCTTCTTTGTTGCTTTGTCTTCCTTGGTCTTCTCTTTCAACGGCTTGCTTTCCTTTACTTCGTTCCTTCTTTCATGCTTCTTTAACCACTTTGACCCTTCCTCAGTTTGTGTGCCTTCTGCGCACTTCATACTTTGTCTTTCTTCTTTCTTAATCTTCCCTTTATTCCTTAATACCTAACCAAGGGCCAACAGGCCCCCAACACTCACATGTGACTCGTCTCGAGTCACTGTAGGGTTGAGCCTTATGTATTACTTCGACTGCAGACTGCGCGGAGCATCCTGTGATTTCTGCTCTATCCCTCCCTATCGTGTGCAAACTGTATTTTATGTGTTTGGTACCCAATTTCAACTTCACATGGTACTTAGACCCTTCTTCGTTTGCTTTTACTGAGAGTTGCGAGGCAGTTGGTTGTCACAATACAGCTTCAACCGTCTCCCATTTACTAAACCATCCTTCCATTCTTCATTAAGAGATTTCAACTACACAACTCCACCTTCTGTAACATAGACAACCTCAAATGGTCCAATCCAATGTGTTATGAACTTTCCTGTATGCTTCATGAACTTGTTGTCGTATAAAAGTACCAAATCTCCTTGTTTAGATGCTTTCTTCTTGATATGTCTGTCATGGTAAGACTTTTCACGTTCTTTTTGTACATGCTGATGAAATCTTGCAATGAACCTGTCTTCCTCTAGTTCCATCAACTGTGTGAGATTGTCTTGTATAGCGTCAGTGTCATTCATACCTGTAAATTTTGCAATTCTTAAACTAGGAACCAAATATTCCATAGGTACCATTGCTTCTAGCATTCTATCTAATTCAGTCTTAACTTTTTGCTTATACTTGGGATTCAGTCTGTAAGGTCTCTTATTGACATGCCTTGCATCTTCTTTCAAAGGAATCTTCATTTCTTCCATGGGCCCTTTAATGCCCTTCATCTCTATGAACTTGGTTGGAAACAAGTCCTGATACTCATGCAATAGTTTTGTAATCTTACCAATAGTAGCATCATCCCAATAGTCTCCAACATTTTCCAACTTAGGTGCTTGCTCTATTCCAATATTAACCTTCTTAATTTTAATAGGTTGCCCAACAAAAGGAAATTCAATCCCTAGCCCTTTTATATCTCTTTGTCCTTCAGTTTCTAAAATTTTCACATTCCTAGGGTCATTATCCTCATCAACATTAATATTATAACAACCCTATAACCGATGAAGAGGCGCAATCCATTCATCTTCTTCTTGTTCAAGAGGGGGGTTAGGTGCCTCCTCAAAGACATTTTGTCTTACAATTTGTAAATCCTGATCTACTGTGGGGTACTGACTTTCAAATAGGAATGTAGCTATAAAGTTATGGGTCATACCATACCAATTTGTAGTGACTAAGTGTAGTTCTTCTTGAAGATACTAGCTGATAGGCGTAGTATCTAAGGTGTTAATGAACTTATGTACCCACTGTTCTTTAGGAATGTTGCTCCAAACTTCCTCACAACTTCGCACATGGTCCTTAGGACAACTCTGACCTGTGTATCGAACTTCGCAACCTTCAACTTGGTCTGAAAAGTGCATTGTCAACAAGGTGCGACATTGTACCCACTCTGCAATGTTCTTCTTGTGTGTTCCCCAACATCTAGCTGACATTTCTTTCAAGGCTTCATCTAGTGCCAACAACCTTTGTTGTACTGATACAATTCCTTCAAATTCAAATAGAAATTTCTTGAAATTATTCAAGCCATAAAATGTAGGAAGATTACTTACTTCTGTGCCAATCCAGTGAACTTCCTTAGTCAATCTAGCATACCTCTGCGTAGAGACTTCATACATTTTGTTTTGCCAATTTTCCAATGCTTCTTTTGATTCTGACGAACATGCACTTTCACTTCGCCAACTTAGATTTCCATCTGTTGTAGGATTAATATAATCTTGTTGTCCTACTGTCAATTTATAGATGTTCTCTAGCTCATAGGCGCGGTCTTCTTCTCTTATAAGTTTTGTGTATCTGTGACCTTCATATGGATCATGAGGTGCAATGACCCTAAGGCCATCACCTTCAAATGTCATTCTTCTCTTTTTTAGTTCAATAACAGTCAAATTGAAAAATCCCAATCAATGCCCATCAACGCAGGATAGGGACAGCTATCATCAACAATATCGATCACTTCGAAGTCTGCAAATGTCCTCACTTCGTCAATGTACACAAGGACATGCTCTAGTCTTCCAAAGGGGCTCACCACCTATTGATTAGCCATCCTGAGCCTAATAGGAGAGTAAATCAATTTAGGTTTTCCCATCAATGCCCAAGTCTGTTTTGTCATAACTTTTACTTCTGATCCCAGGTCGAGGACCACATATTCCATGTCGTAGTCTCCAATCTGAGCATTAAGGTGCAATTACTTTCTTGTCCTCCTTTTTATAGATACTTGATTCACAGATCTAATCAGCAGAGGATCTACTCTTCCAATTTCATATTATATTATCATGTGTTGTAGTTCCTGCACAGCTCTTTCATCTTTAATCAAATAAATATAAGTATACAAGAATTCCACAAGCTTTCTTACCTCTTTTTCTTGTTTAGGTGGGGCAAAATAATCAAATTTTGGAGGCATTTCACATTCCCTTACTTTTGATTGTGCCCTAGATGAAGAAGCATGATCACCTACAAATTCTCTTCTTGCTTCTTCAAAAGTATGTTTTTCTTTCCTTGGATCAAGAAATGGCGCCTTCTCTTAAGCTCTTGTGATCCCTGATCCATCTGTAGTCTTTCCTGGAGTCACCCTATCTTCTCATGTGACAATGCCTCCTCTAGTAATAATAGTGACTCGGAGTTCCTCACCACGAGGTTCAGTTGTTATTTTCTGGAGTTTTTGGTTTCCACCTCGTCTTTCCTAAACTTTAGCTAACAATACTGGACAGTCTTCAATGACATGGTCAAATGAATTACAGTAGCTTCAAGTAGTACAAGGGTTCTGAAAATCCCTTGCCAAATGACTTGGTTGGGCGCAGTTATAGAAAATAATTTGACCTCAACCTCAACCCATGCTTCCTCCTCGTCCTCTTCCTCTAAACCCACCGTGAGGGGTGAAGCTTCCTCTTCCTGGGAAATTGAACCGCACAGCATTCCCTTCTGGCTACAATTCTCCTTGAATTATATATGCATCCCTTGACCTTTCATGCATGAGGTCATAAGACCTACAGTCCTTCTGATCATGCCCCATAGATTTACAGAATGTATAATAAAGATTGGTGGGTTTCTGGACATATTTCTGCATATAATAACATTCACCAGGGTGATCTATAGTTCTACATACCTCGCACCATGGTAAAGTAGCCTGCTTCAAAGGGTTAGGAGCACCAGAGGCCAGGTATTCACTAAATAAAGGATAGTACTCTTCGTCATGGCCCTCTGCTTTACTTCTGATACACCAGATATATTCTCTTTTCTCTTTTCTCTTTTCCTCTGTCTTTCTTCATGTCTTCAACTTGTAAAGATAAACTAGTTAATCGATTCAAAATCTGACTCATACCTAGACTAGATTCTCCTACAGGGGTTGCTTCTAGTTTCGTGGAAATCTCTAATGCTTCAGCGTTTGAAGCAACCTTCTGTTGCATTAGAGGAACTCTAATGTGTGGCAGGAGGGCAGCGATGAACCATTCCTTATGCTGTTCATCTGGAATCTGAAAACTCAAACGGCCTGTCAAGGTCTTAAACCTATGATCAAATTCCCAAATAGGTTTAGTCACCTTCTACTTGATTTCCTTCAACTTTGTAATTCACTGTGACTCTGACTTAGGATTCTTGAAATATGCACTCAACGCAGTCTTAATGTCATTCATCTCTCTAGGTTGTCTAAATGTTGTAACAAACTTCATATACCAACTCAGTGCACGGTCTCTCAAGGTAGTACTAAACTAATCTCTCTTAACAACTTCATCGGTGACTTGCTTAATGATCCATACAGCTTCGCATAAGAACTAGTGTTGGTCAGGATCCTCAAATCCATATCCTCTGAAAATAGGTAACCTCATTTCATCTTCCATTTATTTTCCTTGGTTTCTTGACTGAGTCTATACTAAACTGCTTGTGACAGTACTCTGAGTGATCTGATTTCTTTGGCTACTCTGGTTACTCTGGTTACTTGGTGTTGCTAAAACAACAAGAGGAGTAGCAATGCGTACTTCGACAGTAGGTGCAGTACTTGAAGTTCCTGGTTATTCTCAGTGAGGTTCTTCAAACTCTACTTCCTCTACCCTTGTGAACCCTGAACACTCTTCATCTGATTGTTATGCTTCTTATCCACTATAGAATCCTTTGTCTTGTGCTAATGGCCCGTAACTCTTCTTAAACATGTTCACAAGAGGAATCTTTCTTAATGATCTCCCATTGCGCATGTGTCCAGCCTCTGTGTCACTGTCGTTGTCTAAATTCTTGAACATTAGCTTTAAAATCCAACGGATTACTGTATCTTCAAGATATTCTTCTCATGCAATAGCATCTTAATCTTCAACTTCAAAAAGTGTAGAAACTTTCCTCTAGGTTCCTTGAAGAAATACCTCTTTTCTTGACTATATGATTCCACTCTGTCAATAGAAAATTCAGTAATGTACCCTCCAATAGTGTTGTCAAACCATAGATTCACTGCCCTTGACACAGCGTTATCAACTTTCTTGACTTTCTTAATCAGCTTCAATGTCCAAACCATAGGTGGTTTATATCTGATTTCAAACTGAGTGTCTGCTAGTCTAGCTAACCACTCGTACAACTCCTGATGAACTCCTGCAAAGAAAATATCATGCACATCAGTAAAGATGTACCTTCCCAACCAGTCTTTTGTACTAATGCTAGGGTTCTTGTTCTGAGCTTCGGCGAAGTCCCTTTCTTGTTCTTCTATCCAATTATGAATTCATGTCTTCAATGGAAACCACCTTGACATTCCCTCAAGAAGATCTCGGTCCCATCAATGGAACCATTTGTTGGCATAGGGGCAGACCCAGGGTTCAACTCTAATAACACACCAACAAACCCTAACTACTGGCCCTTACGGCAACACCTGCGAAGCAGATGAAGTCTCACCCGAAGTAGAAATAGGGGGGTTGCAGGACGCATGTGTCTACAACTAGAGGAAATGCAAGATGATTCGAAAACAATAACACAAAATAGCCCAGAGATTCTTAATAGTATTATGCTTAACTTCATGAAGTAAGTTATATCTTCTTATATTCAACAGGAAAAATAACAGTGCAATAACAGTATAAAAGGTAGTAAATAACAAAGCATCAACCACATGGGACAACAAGATTTTACGTGGTTCAGCCTCTCCCTAGGACTACGTACACAGAAATGTTTTTATGGATAGAATAGATGAAGATATGCAGTTCTATTTGCGCACTCAGTTGCATATCCTTCTCTCTCTTCCTCTTTATTTCCTATTCCTGCGCACCTAGCTGTAGAGTCGATCTTCGCACCTAGCTGAAGATCCAAAATAAAAGAATACCCTAAAACATAACACTTCTACATCTCAACACCATTACTACTACCTCTCATCTCAACTCTTCTAGACCTCTATTTATACATTCCATGACTCTTAGAAAACCATGGACCGAAGCCCAAGTGCCAAAAACCCTAGATCCACATTGCCAAAACCCTAGGTCCACATAACCCTCGTTTTAAAGACTTCTTCGACCTGTTTTTCCTTATTCTCCGCGAGGTTCTCCAAAGCACCCATTAGTATCTTCTTATGCTTTCTGACTTGTCCACGATCTATCTTCTTTATTGATTTGTCTTCCTTGGTCTTCTCTTTCAATGGCTTGCTTTCCTTTACTTTGTTCCTTCTTTTATGCTTCTTTAACCACTTCGACCCTTCCTCGATCTGTGTTCCTTCCGTGCACTTCATACTTTGTCTTTCTTCTTCCTTCATCTTCACTTTCTTCCTTAATACCTTACCAAGGGCCAACAGCTTCTCAAATATTACACATCCAATTACATCTTTGCAAAATAAAGATGTGTGATTTGAGTGGGCTCCAGATTGTGAAAGAAGTTTTTAGCACTTGAATAAATTGCTAACAAGTGCACCAATTTTGAGAATTGTTGATCCTGATGTAGACTTCATTGTTTGCACGGATGCATGCAAGGAAGGAATTGGTGGAGTACTAAGTCAGAATGGGCATGTGGTGTGCTATGAATCAAGGAAGTTGAAAGAACATGAAAGGCTCTATGCCACTCATGATTTAGAATTGGAAGGTATAGTGCATGCCTTAAAGATGTGGTGGCATTATCTCATGGGTAAAATATTTGAGTTGAGAATAGACCATTTTTGAATGAAGTATTTGTTTGGACAACCAAGTTTAAATTCTAGACAAAGCAAGTGGTTAGAGTTCTTTAGTGAGTATGACTTCGACATAAATCATATCAGGGGAAAAGAAAACAAGGTGGTTGACGCACTCAGCAAGAGGATGCATGAGATGCATTCTTCAACCATTAGAATGTACCAAACATATTTGTGCGTCAGAATTTTGGAGGTTTCCAAATCATATCTGCTCTATATGGACATAAAGGAGAACTTATAGCGAAGTATGTAACAACATAAATTTGAAGGTTATGAGTTAAGAGAGGATAGAATCCTCATGTATAGACGCAGAGTCTTTTTAAAAAATGATCAGGAGTTGAAAATCCTGATATTGTCATAGATGCATAAGGGTCCTTATATCGGACATCCGGGTTACCAAAAGACAATTGTCGCAATCAAGAAGCAACACTTTTTTCCATGTATGAAAAAGGAAGTTGTGAAGTTTATTGCAAGATGTCTCGAATGTCAGAATGCCAAAGTTGAGCACAGACATCTAGCTGGTTTGCTACAACCTTTTCCCATTCCTGAGTGGAAGTGGGAAGTTATAATGATATATTTTATAACTAAGTTTTCTAGGACTGCTAAGAAACATGATTCTATTATGGTGGCGGTCGAAAAGCTTACTAAACATTTTATTCCAATAAAGTTAGTGCACAAGGAAGCCGACATTGCTGAGATATACATCTGATAAATTGCTAAGTTGCATGGTATACCTAAGAAAATTGTGTCTGACAAAGAGTCCAAGTTCACCTCAAACTTTTGGAAAGGTATATTTAAAGGATTTGGGATGAATCTGAATTTCAGCACAGCATATCACCTTGAGTCAAATGGTCAAACCGAGAGGGTAAATCCGTTGATTAAAGACATTTTTAGGATGTATCCATAAAAATGGGAAGACTACTTTCATTTGGTAGAGTTTGCTTACAACAATGGGTATCATGCATCTTTAAAGATGAGCCCATTTGGCGCACTTTATGGTAGAAAGTGCAACATTCCAGTGAGTTGGAAAAACCCAACAGACCACGTAGTAGTTGGGAAAGATTTGCTTCAGGAAATGGAGGAGCAGATGATAAAGATAAAGAAGAATCTAAAGGCTTCCCAAGGTAGGCAGAAAAGTTGCACAAATAAGGGAAGAACCAACATAGAGTTTAAAGTGGGTTATCACGTGTTTCTGAAAGTGAAGGTCGGGCGCAGTTCCCTGAAGTTGGGAAAGTGTTCTATGTTAGAAGCATGCTACTGCAGTCCATTTAAAATCCTTGAAAGGATTGGTCTTGTCGCTTATATCCTTGCATTGCCTTTGTCCTTTTGTATTCATAATGTTTTCCATATGTCATTTCTTAAGAAGTGTGTACCTGATGATAATCATATTATTGATTGGAATGTGATTCAGGTGGAGACATAAGGCATATTCCAAGTGCGATCGGTTTGCATATTGGATCGAAAAATCAAGCAGCTCTGAACTCAAGTAATGGAGTTGGTAAAATTCCAATGGACCTAGTACAGTAATAAGGATTCAATTTGGGAGTGTGAGGATTCTATGTGAGTAGAGTATCCTCATTTTTTTGAAGATTTTTGAAATTTTTGTATGTACATGTGTATATGATGCACTGAGGATAGTGCATAAATAAGGGGTGGGGAATGTAATGTCCCTGATCTAGATCCTCTGTAATTGTACATATAGGCTGGTGAGTCATTGGTACTAATTGTTAATGTAATGTATATATAGTTTGGTGAGCCATTGACACCAGGTTTTGGGTGTTGCACGCACCTAGGTAAGTGCGCGGAGATTTGTTATTGAGACAAGTTCCGCACATGTCATAGAGATGTGTGCACCTAGGTAAGTGCACACATTGCACCATGTTACACACACTTGGATAAGTGTGTGGTAATGACTTGGATGTGTGCAGAGTTGAGATATATGTGTGCATGTGTGTGCATATATATATGGTTGTATATGTTTTGAGGTCGAAGATCCTTTGTGACTACTGGGTTGGTGAGTCGAGATGTCGATAGGCTAGTGTGCATATCCATGTCAATATAATCATGATTATTAATATAATATTGCATTGTTGCACACAAACAGACTCAGACGAAAATATATGGGGGTCCAACTTCACCGAAAAAGGGAAAAGGGGGGAATATTTTAATAATATTTCTGAAAAGTGTAATGTGGATATGTTTTTATCCTAAGTCCCTGAGGGTAGGGAACAGGTCACCAAGTGGCTTAAAGATAATTTTAAAGGTGACAAGTGTCAATTGGAAGGAATGAAATATATATTGTTTTCCCTAGTGTATTTTGGGCATTATTGAATTATTATGATCATTCATTAGAGGATTATTGATGTTGCAGGTTCTCATGAGAAAAAGGGGGTTCGACAGTATGGAAAATACGATTATTTCCTTATGTGAATAGAGAATCTTGTAAGGATGTGTGGTATTTTAGTCATATTTTTTCTATCAAGGAGACAGGTTGAAAAACTGTGAGCAGTTTCTCTGGGTGAGAGATTGGATGTTGAGAAGTGGTTGTCATACCCGTGAGCATACTCTCCAAGAGAGAGTTTTACTGAGAATTGTTCCCTGTTGCGTTGAGCATTGGTATTAGGGATCAGATACTTCCTATCCGGCCTATTGTTAGTAACCCTAGGAAGGGAAATGGGGAAGTCGAAGGACTATCGAGTAGAGAAGGGGAACACTTCCTTGGGTGTGACAGGTATGTGAGGAATGAGGGACTATATGCTAGTTGCAGCAACGAGTAGCTAGGACTGAGAAAATTTGTTGAGAATCAAACCTTATCTTGTCACTAGGAACCCTTTTTCCCCTAGTGGAGTTAATCCCCAGCTCGGGGGTGACCTGTTATTCAAATCTTAAGAAACAGAGTCTATGGTTGGGAGGAACGTTTGAGTTATGTGCACAGTTGGTTATTTCCATAAACGATAAGTGTTCTTTATGTGTTTTCTTGCTTACTATGTGCATATTTGTCTATGCTTAATATGGGTTAATTCTTGTATGTAGCCGCATCTATGTAATTGTTGTTGTTATGTCTAATGATGCTTGCACCTATAAGCATGATGCTTATAGCATGTATTTGTAGTTGTGCATGAGTATGTGAGTTGATGGTAGACTTTCTTGCTAAGTTAATCTTGTGATTTTGGTTATGAGTCTTCAAAAGAGGAAAGTATCTTGTCTGCACATGAGGCTGGAATTTGTATGTGTGTTTAAGGAAATAGACTTTGTGCACATCGAAATCATAATTGGTGCATGACATTAAGATGGTTATGTGCATGATTGTGTTGTGTGATTAGTGTTGGTGCATGACGTTAAGATGGTTATGTGCATGATTGTGTTGTGTGATTAGTTTTGGTGCATGCAGTTATTGAGTTACTTACGCTGCTTAAGGTTGTGTTAAAAAGGAGAATGTTGCTTCTGTTGTTACAATTTTTGTGGCACAACTTAAGTTTGGGTTGAGTACGTTACTTCAAGTGATATTGCATAGACTTGTGTTTACAATAGAATCTGTGCAGTGAAATTTTAGAGTAACATTGCTCCGTAGTATGTTGGGGATGTTACAATTTGGTTGACTCGGAGCTACATAAGTTGAGATTGTGTGATGTGGCCTAACCTGGGGTGGTTGGGGATGTTACATAATCTCTACATTACAATAATTAACAAATCACAACTTTATTGTATGATGAATGATTTCACATTAAGCATAATACAAGTAGGAGTTAATCACTCCAAAACTAACCATATGAAAAGACAAAGGTTTCAGATCTATCCCCAAACACTCATTTTTTATTTTCCACTAGTTGTAAAAAAATTTACCATTGATAGAAGCCCTAAGGGTTAGCTTGAGTGGTCTTGACATAGACATGAGATATCACCCCTAGTGATTAGTTGGGGAGGTCAGGGGTTCAACTCACTTGATCCCCTTAGGGTTAGGCCCTATAATCCAGGCCAACGGTTTACCCCATTTACGATCCATGAATCATCGGGAAGTACTTAGAGGGTTTTCTACAAGGATTTCCTTGGAAAAACAAAATTTATCATTGATGGAAGTCATTTTGAAGAAGACATTCGAACATCTGAGGTATAGTGGAGGTTATAGGCTCTCAACTCATATGTTAAATGAATTTTTTCGACAATTGGCTCTATGGATTGGCAACCATGTAGAGTGTTAATATCAATTGGACAAATCTAATAAAATTGGCTTTACCTTGTTTCATTCACCATTCTTAACATTAGAAACATTAGGAAATATGATTCATCAAAGGTGCACTCTGATGAATGTAGAAAGAGATTTGATATGACCACTTTCAAATCCATAAAAAGTGCATATATGAGTTCCAATACTTCAACCCCTATGGCTACGGCACCCCCAAATCAATACAATTATTTTTCATATGTGAAGTATGATAGAGTTTCCAAATTTTGGAGCATGACATCATTCGGTGCTAATCCCTTGTAGTCTGTGTCCATGGGGATGTTAAATTAGGGGCCCCTAATGAGCAGTGGAGGACTCATTTCTTGGCCACTGGAGAGGGGATTTCTATCGAGGCTCTTGGAGAGGGGATTTGCATCTGGGACTTTGGATAGGGCTATCAATCAGGTCATATGGAGTCCACAGAGAACTCCACTCTACTTGGATGCAGGATGAAATTAAGAAGAAAAATATGTGAGTAGACCCTTGAGGAAGGTCATGTCAAGAATGATATCAAAGTCTCATTCGATCATTGGATCATCTAGTTGTACTTGCAACTCCTAGTTCTCCCTCTGCAGTTGATTGATAATTTGTTATGTTTACAAAAACCAATGCACCAATTCATTACTCGAGATGTAATGCTACTAGATCAAGTAAATCCACTACCCATCATTTATAATAAGTTGAGGGCAATGCAAATACTAAAGGCGATATGAAAAGTCCAATCAGATCAGATATGGTAAATCCTAAAGGTGACAAGGAAAAATCAGATTAGGTAAATATTGAAGGTGAAAAGGAAGAATCATATCAGATTGGATTATATGGGAAAATTTCAAGTGTTATATGAGTGTTGTGAGTCATGCATCATGTCTTAAACATGGACGATTTAAAAGGGTGGTTTTAAGCCAGTTGATCGGTATTCGAGGACGATTGGTATTTGACAAAAACCATCCCTTAATATATGGCATGTGGAATAGTTCACAAGATTCAATCACGGACAAGTGGAGGTGGTGGATAGTTGTTGGGAAATGATGAGAATGAACCCAATAATTTAGGAAAACTGGTTTTGGGTGAACAACAGGTTTTGGACAAAAGTTATCCCTATATACATGTATTTGACATAATTATATATTTATGGAGAGTTGATGTATTACAAGAGAATCTATAAGAATTGAATAGTAAGCAAATGAATTGAACCATTAATCAAATTAAAAATAAACTTTAGATCAAAACTAAACTCCAAACTCATTGATCAATAACCCTTAAATCAGAGAAATTAATCTTCTCTCAAAATAAAAATAAAATATTAATTTTCATAATAAATAAAATTTCATATAAAATCAAAACAATATGGAATTGTGTAGGAATTGCAAATATAATCAAAACCAACATGGCTATTATCACCCAGAAATTTATCACTTAGACCAAAATGCTAGGTGTATTGAAATGCACCATGCATGATATGGGTATTATGTTTATAAACCCACTTTTAACATCATTTATCATTATTATAACTTAAGGAACCTTTTCCTAAAGTTATTTTCACTTTATAAAGTGAAAAAAAAACTTTCATGGCTTTTCCCTTCTCGAATTATTAAAAAATAAAAATAAAAGAAAACAAAATTCAAATCCCCATTTTTTACATTCCATCCATGGTAGGTAAATGTTTTTGAATTTTCACCAAATCTTGACAAGAACCCTAGTCTCTTAAGAGCATTTCTAGGAGCAGCCATTGTTACTTACAGCCATAAGGAGAAGAGAGTAGGCATATATCCGGGAAGCATAATAAATGCCTAAATCAAATTGTTGAAAGGTACTAGAATCCCTAGGGAATTGTGTTCCCAATACTATAGTATTTCTTAAATAAATAACCCTAGATACAGCGAAATAATTCCAAAATAATCCTAGATTTATTTAGTTATTTAGGCATTCCTTTTTCACATAAATCTTAGAGAAGAGGAAAATACACCATTGACCTGGTCCTAGGTGTATGTGAAAAGCCATTGCTTATTACTTTCCAACATTCATGTTTTTTTGTTTTTGTTTTTTTTCTGTTACATTTGTATGTTAATTTTATTTGTTGTTTTAGAATACTATTTATTTTATATTTGAACAAGCTTCTTAGTGAAAGAAAAGAGCCTCATAGGTACCTTATTCTTTTACTTGCCAATAGAGGTTTAAATTTCTGAAAATTGATTGCTTGAGTTGAAAGGGTAGAGTAGATTTTTATTATTTTAAATCTCAAATTATTGTAAGTACATTTAAATTTTACAAAGTAACTTAGATAAAGGGAAAAGACAATTATTTTATTACTTATCTATTCTTACTTGCATGTTAATTTAGATTTTTATTTACTTGCAATTTAATTTTATTTCCTGTAAGCATTTACATATTTAGTGTGATTAGTTAATCATATTGCATGTGCACACACATCACACCTTAAATTGTATTATTGATTCATGCTGCATGCTTAGCCTAATAATTAACCCTATAATCTAATACACATTTAATCCTACTTGGGCATCAATAGAATATTGTAGTTATTTTTTCATTCTAAGGGTAGGAATCCAAATAATTCCTCCTAGTCATTGTGCATTGAAACATAAAGGTTGACTATTAGGGAAATTTAAAAATCCTTTCTATCGGAAATGGTCCCATCCCATTTGGTAATATATAATGTTCTCTTTCATAAAGGATCATGCCAAGGTGTGGACCAGAGGTATGATTCATACTCCTTTCTCTATCATTACTGAATATCCCTAGATTGTTTGATTTCATATTGAAGGAAAGGTATCATGTTACACATGTCTATGAAGAGGTATCTTAGTGGACATCCTTACTAGGTATCCTTACCTAAGTGGCTTTCATAGGAGGGGGGGAACCTGAGACAGACTTCTATGGGCCATTTGGATTTCATCACTTAGTGTATACTAGTTATAATTTTATTTTTCATACCTTCACTCAACTACGCAGGGGACTTCATCTCCCCCTATTGTTAGTTGTTTGGAAATCCCCTATCCATAGACTAGGTTTTGTTTGATTGCATCTAATTTATCTTATAGGCTACAGTCTTTTCTCTTTATAGGATGGAGATGCTTGAGTTAGGCCTTTTATTTTTTTCAAACACACTTAAAACCACATGATGCACCACCTGATCATGTAGTGTGTGTTGTTTGATCATTATTGGCTTAGTTCATCACTTCATTCTATTATCCTTTCGATTAGATTGTTGCATATTTAGAGTGATATTTTCATATGGATATCATAACTCCCTGTATGATACATTCTCATCAGTTGCAAGGCCTTCAAATTTAGTTCCCCATTATATGTGCTAGCTTCCCTGCTCAACGAAATAGGGTTCCCCACCCTAACCCACCCTTAGGTTCTATCTCTTATAACTCGTAACCCCACTCCCCATCAAGGGGTGTCAGTACATCCAATTCCAAACCCAATTCCACTTATTTAGGTGTTTCATCCTCTTCCAACACAAGTTCCACCATGGTTGGAGCTAATCCTAGACCCAATTCCAACCAACCTTTTATGCCCTTCATGGTAGGTTTAAATCTCCTCAATTTGAACAAGTTTGATGCAGGAGCATCTCTCCATGCCAGCCAGTCAGCCACGTCAGCACGCACTCATGCAGGGCTGAAAGGGAGGCGCGGCCTCATTTTGAATTTGAATTCAATGTAAATAAATGTCTTAGGCTGGTGAGCCATGAATGCCATGTCTTTGCGCAGGCTGTAGATAATATAGGCATTTATTATAGATCGGCTAAGATCTAGTTCTGGATAGCAGACTAGACAGTCCGTTGATTGTAAATCAATAGGGTAGGTAAATCCTGGAGGGAAGCGCTCGATTGAGCCGCCTCATGTAAAAGAGATTTGGAGATCTCATTTGAGGGAGTTGGGTAGTAGAATCTGCATGTAGAGCAGAGGAGCCAAGAGAGAGCTCAGGGAACACCTTGTAAAATATACAGGCATTCGCCATTATTAATACAGAGCAGGTTTCCCTGCACCAGTCTATCACTATGTGCATGTCTGTGTGTG
>SNQJ01S0078499.1:8082-34207 GCA_010110895.2 Picea sitchensis
TTCAGAGTAGTTCGATGTTAGATCCTTAGTGTCAAAGAAAGGGATGCATGAATTCGAAGGTTTAGAAGAAATTTTGGTCTTCAGTTGTGGGTATTTAGGCTGATCGACTGCAGGGGTCGGCTTAAGAGATCCTCTCGTCTTTAAAATTTTCTCAGGGTCGGTAATGGGTGTGGTTTGTTTACGATCTGGGTTTTTCCTAGTATTCCTTCGTCTGGATGCCAGCTTATTATTCATGGAGTCGCCAAGTGAAAGATTGGAAATCATTTAAAAGGTGTGCACTCTTTGTTCACTATCAAAGGGTGGCACTTTCAACGAAATAAATGTCATTTTCCCAGGGAAAAAGATTTCGTAACTTCGGTCCCCGACAACAACGCCAAAAAGATGTTGTTCCAGAGTCTGTATTTAAGGCTTAGAAGTACAGTGTGTAGGCATCCGAAAGTGATTAAAGGGTAGAGAAGGAAGAAACGTCAACCTTCGGCAAGGGAAACTAGGGATGATTTCTGTGTTGCCATTGTCTAGCTTCCAACTGTTCCTATATGTTTATATCCCATTCAATCGCTGCCCATGAACGTTCAAGTTCAACCTGGGTAGTGGTTGTTTTAAGAATAGTATCAAAAAGGTTTAAGGTAATATGTGTTTGATCTGAGAGTCCGGGTTCGATATTAGGCTATATTGTTACAGGGACAGTCACGGAGGAACAGAAAGATAAGAAAATCTAAGGGGGAATTAAAGTGTTGTCTCAATTTCGGTCGTATAAAAGAGAGTTTACATTTTTAGGAGTGAAAAAAGGGTGAAAACCAAAGGCCCTTTCCCGTAACTGAGTTATATTTTGATAAAAATGTATGGGGTGGGAGAAAACATGAAGCTGTATATCGAGTAAGGCTCCTATCAAGGGAGAATCTCACGTATAAATATAAGAAGAAAAATGTAAAGAAATAGCCTGATGAAGTAGAATTCTTAAAGTGTTGAATGGTATTACACCTACTGATAGCTGGTATAGAGGAAAAATAGTAAACAATATAGAAAACCAAAATTCATTCACTATAGTAGAGGTTGTACTAAATTATAGCGAAGCATTCATCAGATACAAATATGAAATGAAATGAAATATGAGATACAAGGAAACAAACTCATAACATAGTCGTGATGAAATTGAGAATCTTCGGATTTGCTTTATATTAACTCTCAAAATGGAAAACCTATATTACAATCGACACAAAAAGGTCCAACCTCTTTTTCTTCTTTCTGTGATATATTTATATAGTTTAACATAAGATGGAATCTCAATCGTTACAAGATTTTCAGTTACGATAAGAAGGAGAACAATCGTTTAATTTCCTTATCTATATCTTCATTTGGTACCAGAATCTTTCCCTCTCGCATGCTTAGTACAAGTAACACATCTTTCCACTAGCTGAGATATCAACCTTGACGGTTCTGCTTGACAATTGGCCTCAAAAGAGTAAGAATCTCTAGCTAATTGCGGCAACCGTTCTTCCATCTGTCTATCTATGATGTCAATAGCGCACAATTTCACACTTGGTTTAATCATACATTTATCTATTTGAAATATGTATTCCATAGTTACTTGTGAGATCTCGGCCGAATCTCTTTCTTCTTTTTCATTCAAATCAAGTGAGATTTTCGCTATATTCATTTGACTCAACGCCTCAGCATTACCTTCGCTATCAATGCCTAATAAATTACCATCTATATAACCAAAAGACTCTTCTAAGGATTTCGTTACCCTCTTGGCTTGCAGCTTACCTTCTAAGATACTGTGCTCCCATTCTTTTAATAAAATATTTCCTCTGGTCTGCTCCGAAATGGAAAACCTGGGAGTACTTCCCGATTCCTTGTTATTTGTAGCTATTACAGCCTCTTGAAAAGTGACCCGAGCTGCTCTAGCTTCTGTTTCTCTGAAAGATAAATTTTCCAAAACTTTATTAACAAGCAAGTAGTTGTCCCGAATCACCTCTACCTTGGCGAGTAAATTTCGCTGGGCCGCATAAAATCTGCTCTGAATCTCCATCGCCTTGGACTGGAACATCCCAATATTTATAAATTTACTTTCGATCATTTCCACTCTAGTCTGTAGCTATTTGATCAAGTCTTTTTGATGGCCCGCTTGTATCTGACTATTCCGAACCACCAGCTTTGCTTGTTCAAGCTTAGTCTTGAGCAACTCTATCTCACTTTTATCGGCCAACCTTGCTTGTTCTATCCCTACACTCACCTGGTCCTTGGCAGCCTCCTTTGCTGTGGCTAGTCTGGCTTCTAGTGTTTTGATGAGGCGATTTTTTTGCTTCAACTGGTTTTTCAAAACCCCGACTGAAAATTGATTCACTGTGGCATATGCCCCTAATGTCTTGACTATTTCTGTCATGAACTATTCATTCTTCTTGTCTTTCCCATCAGTCAATACTCTGTATTTATTGGTTGTTGATTCCCCTTCCTGATAGAATTCTCTCTTTACTACAACCTTTCTCTTCTTATCAAATAAGAACTCATTTGGAGGGAGCTCTTCCATCCTTATAGGTCTCAATTCTTCATTTAAAATCCACCCTGTGTCAATGTTTCCCTGAGTTGACTGCAAGGGAGTAATGGATGCGATGGGATCTCCGATTTGCTTAGATGGTTTCCCTGGAGTAGTAACCAGAGTTTGCTTTTTCGGTGGGTCAGGAGTCTTTATCTCTATTTTTGGACTCTTAGTTTGATCTTCCCCATCCTGGTGTTCTTATTGACTGGGTGTCGCATCTTTGGAGCCTTCGACATATTTTTGCTTCACCTCCGCTATACTCAGATTCTCACCCCACAATACTGCGGGAACACAACTGCGTCAATGTTCTTGGAATTTCAGAACATTGGCCCTCTCTTCAAGTGCCAGGGTTTGTATCCGAGCTAAAATATTAGCATAATATCTTGCACCTCATAAAATGTCATCATAAGGCGAATTTTCTTGTTTGAACCTTTTGAGTCCACAACTGGCCAAATGATTACTTACGACCCTTTGCGGATCGTGCTTCTTGAATTCAATAAGAACCAATTTTAGGTCTTCTAGGGATGTTGCCTCAGCTTTAGCATGCCCAAAATATAACAAAGAATATGAATTTAAATGAACAAGAAAAGGTGGCCATACCTTCTTTGAATATACCTTAAGCTCCTTGCTTATGCCACAGATTATTGTTTGTCTAGCAACCTCATGACAAGCTAGCTTGTCGGATATGAATAATGGTATTGCATGCGGGGGAACAGAAGCCCCGAAAACTCTGAGATATGAGAATTAAGATTCTACATACCAGTCAACTATACTACTCAAATTCATCACTATACTATCCGAGATCCTGGGTGGCGGGTGGCCGAAAATAGTGACATGCAACGGTACCATTACCCTGTTAAAGATTTCATATATGAAATCTGTCGCTTTGTTTTCCCACAATTTTGAATGATAGACGTGGATGGGCTCAACCTTTGATGGAGTCCAACTCTAGCTCATAAAGGGGAAGGGTGTTAGAAAACATATGGCATCCATAATGTACGCGAACACAAAAAATGAAGCAATCTTTCCGCTTTCTTTCTGTGCCCGATACCCTGTAACTCGACTGGTCAAGATATCAGAAAACATTTTCACCCAGTCGAAGGAACAAACTTCGGTGAATTGATGTATTAGAGGCACCCATTGAAGAAAGAAATGTGTGGTGTCCTCTCTCCCGTATAATCTGCAGGTCATCATAGCTATATACTTGAACTATGGTTCCAAGGAAGCTATTGAATATATACCATTACTGTCTGCCCTGAAATTCACAGGGTATGAAACCCAATCTCTGATTAAGATGGACATAGTCTTGTCATATTGCACACATTACTTATGTTTGAAATTCTCCAAGAATTCGACATTGTATGTAAGGTCTGACATGGTAGGCAACTTGTACATAGCCTGCAGTTGTTCGGGTCTGAAAGTCTCGATGGTGACCTTCTGCTCATTGATGATGGTTCTGGTTGGTATGTCCACATGGTCTAATGCCCACTGGACCATATCATAGTAAGGGAGCAGTCGTGGCCTGGCCTCTACTTTATGCATTCCAGATTGGACGACGATCTTATATTTGGTGGTTATGTCGTCTTTTTCATTGTCACTGGAATCATCGGAATAATCTACTAATTCGGCCTGTAGAACATCAGAAACAAATGACCAGGTTGGGACAGAGTCAACACTTCGAGGTGAAGTATCAGTGAAGTTGTCTGAACCTTGTCCCGAAACCTCATCGTTGGCTCTAGATGCTTTTCGCGGGTCCATGACGGGAGATCCTGCTTTAGCTCTTCTACGATAAAAATATGTATACATACAGAAATTAGTTCGCTGAGAAAAGTGTGCTCTGCGTAATATAGAAATGAATTTGTGATAACGAATAACAACTCTATATATTCAAAAACATGGTACTTTTTAAGAACAGATCGGTCAAATCATGCTTAAATATAAATTTAGCAATAAAAACCCAATCTTTACTTGTCGATTTGCCTTGTTTCTAATTAATGCCATAAATTTTGGTGGTTCGAAATGTGAGTTGGCGTAAGGAAGAATTAAGGATGCCTTGTAAACTGTGCATGCATAAAATCATGGGAAATACTGGCTTAGCTCAATTAATCAGGTTTTACCAAGGTTAGTTAATCTTTCGATACTCGCTGGATCGGGAATTTTTGTTTTAACCCTTTGAACCTCTAACACCTGAGATTACGATGATTGACTTTGGTTAATAAAAAACGTAATTGTGATTAGGTGCTTAATTAATTACGTGATTATTTATATCACAATTTCACGACTTGGAGCTTCGAAGGTATAGCTTCCGGGAAGTTTGTATGCCGACTTGCAAAACCGCGAGATCGCGATGATATGTTTTAATTAAAAGGGAGGATAAAATCAGATTAAGTGTTTAATTAATTATGTTTATATATTTATCGCGACTTCGCGACTCGGGGCTTTGACAGTGTAGATTTTTAAAAGAAAATACGCCAAGTTGCGAATTTCTGACAGAACTTAACCACGACTAAGATTTTACCTTTAACCTTAACGTGGGTTACTAAAACAAGAAATTTGTGGTTTCGGCTATCAGGGTTACGACAGTAAGACTTTTGGATTTAGTAAATGCCAAGATGAAAAACCTGATGATGCTTAACCGTAATTTAGGAAAATTTTACTCTCATTACTGACCTAGGTAAAATTTTAAAACGATTTCACCGTTTCGTTGTTTGGGACTTGTGAACTATGTGATCTATAACATCCGACATACGAAATCTCGAGGTAAAAAAAAAATGGGGGGAAAATATTTGACGAAAAGTAGAACTTGCCTTGAGAGTATGATAACCATCACTGCTCGCATGATGAGACTTCAGAGATTTTGAAACAACAGAAAAAAATACGAAAACCATATTTCAATTTCGAGCATTAAGACATGAAATTCAAAACGGGCTAAAAACAAAAGGTGGCTCCAACATTTCCCATGATCAGAAACTAATTTTCGTGGGATTCTGAACCAGGTAATGACGTGGGTGAAGAAAAAATACATTGTTGTGTCAGCGGTTTTTTTAAATGTGGGCATGGATTCGGCCCATTTGGTAAAGTAATCCAATGTCACGATGATGTACTTGTGTCGATTACTGGATGGAGGATGACAATTTGTGAAATCTATTCCCCACTTATAGAAGGGGTTAGCTGTTATGACTAGGTGTAGAAGTGATGGTGGAGCTCATGTTTTGTTTGCATAAATCTAGCATTTGTCGCATCGCTTAACAGTGTGGATGCAGTCATGAAACAAAGTGGTCTAGAAGTACCCTGCTCCAATGATTTTTTGGGTGGTGGACATACCCGAGAGGTGACCACCGCAAGCACCACTATGGAAATTATTCAAGACTCTGTCAGCTTCATCGATGGTAAGACATCATCGAAGAATGGTTTCAACCCCACGTCGGTAGAGAATGTCTTTGATAAGGAGGTATCGGGGGGCCTGATGGTGAATGCATAGATGATCATATCGAGAGAGATGAGACCCAAAATTCAGTGTATGAAGGTATACAATGAGGTCACCGTAGCAGGGGTCATCAGAGGGAATGAAGAAGAGGTGTTCATAAGGGAATCCTCATTGATGGGGGAAGCTTTGGCGTCTGAGGGAAAAGCTGTAATGAGTTCGGCTAGGACCATAGATTTCTTTCTTTTGGGAGTAGAGAACTCTAGATCATATTCTTGGAGGATAACAATCCATCGGGCGAATTTTCCATTAATATGTCATCGACTAATCAAGTACTGCATGGGGTTGGAATTTGCTATGACCTTGGTAGTTCGAAGCAGAATGCAATGTCACAGTTTTTGGACTACAAGGACAACTGCTAACACCATTTTATCATCATGATTATACTTCAAGGGTGGCCCTGAAAGGTTTTTACTAATGTAGTAAATCACATGTTCACGCCCGTCATCACCTAATTAGACGAGGACTCCTGCTACTTAAACAACATAGGATGATAAGTAGAGGATCTAATCGTGATAATAGTCTTGGGGACTAATCAAAGGGGAATTGGATAAGGTGGATTTTAAATAATCAAAATTTGTTTGAGTAGGTTTGTCCCAACGAAATGGGATATCATGTCAAAGTAGGTGGAGAAAACCATGTGCACGAGTAGCGTAGTCTGGGACAAAGCAATGTAAAAGGTTGGCTTTGCCTTGTAGGCTCTGTAGTTGGCGTAAATTGCTAGGTGGTGGAATTTCTGTGATAGCTTGGACCTTGAGGGGGTCCATCATGATGTTGTGTTGGGAGACAATGAAAATGAGGAGGTGTCCGAAAGTGATGCAAAAGATTCACTTGAGGGGATTCAAGCAAATATTATATTGGTGACATCGTTGGAAAATGATGCATAAGTCATCTAAATGATGGGGTCGCTTTTTGGATCGAGCAGTGAGGTTATCCAAATAAGCGAGCATGATGCCAAAAATATAATGAAAAACATAGGTCATGGCCCGTTGAAACATAGCACCGACAATTTTGAGTCCAAAAGGCATGACGCGATAAGAAAAGGTACCCGAAGGGGTTGTAAAAGAGGTTTTGTACTGATCTGTTGGGTGGATTTGAATTTGATTGTATCTGGAGAACCCATCCATAAAGGACAATTCTTCATGGCAGGCACAATCATTGATAATTTGGTCGATGAAAGGGGTTGGGAAGTTTTCTTTGGGAAAAGTGTGGTTGAGATAGTGAAAGTCTGTGGAGACGCGACTAGTTCCCTAGTTTTTGTTAACAGGTGTTGGGCTCTAAATATGTCCTAAAAACAACCTCTATGCATCAGCCAAAGGTAGGCATTGGCACAAGCATTTTACTTGTTGCCTACGTAGGTTCTTACTTTCTGTTTTCAATACCCAACCTCTAGAGATGCGACACCTATAAATGAAAAACAATTGTAAAGGGAACAACAGTTGTTCTATTCAAATGAACAACAATGATAATCAAAGGAACAACAGTCGTGCGAAGGGAACAACAACTATTCCTTTAAAACGAATAACAACTACACTCAAAGGAACAACAGTCACGTGAAGGGAACAACATCTGTTCCTTTGAAATGAACAACAACTACACTCAAAGGAACAACATTTGTTACATTAGGCTGAACTAATGTTGAATTAATTGCATTGTAGTATTTTCCCAACTATTTAATCTGTCAACCCAAGGAAGTCTTTTATTTCAAAGTTACCGTGCACAATATATGCAAGCAACAAATTCCAACTAAAACTACTATCTATTTAATAAAATAAAACACATAACTTAAAATCAATCAAATCCGCTCTTGCTTGAAAATACACTCAGCTGAAATAAAATCACTACCACACTCTTACATAAATTAAAGTAGTATTAGCAAAATGGAGTAACAACAACATGAATTGAATCTTACTGTAACAACAATCTAATAAAAAACACACAATTGTAAGAAATGATCAACTAATCATAAACCAAGATAAATTAAGACAATGAAAAGAAAAATAAAAGTAAATGAATAAGACCAACACATACTAGATTGAGGGGGCCCTGCCTCACCTAGCATGCGTGGCCAAAAGACTTACAAGATCAAGAGAAAGTTGCACATAATTGCAGATCCATCAACTCCATTGTATTATTGAAGAAAACTCAGAAATTACATAAGTTCAACTCTTTCTTACAAATAAATTATATATAATCTCATGACTTCCCTCTCCTAATTGAAGAGGACTTATTTATACAAATCAAATCCCCAAATCCCTGGGTTGCTCAAACAAATTGCTAAGTTTAGAGAATCGACCGCAACTGTAAATATGGAAAAATACCCTTTTAAAGAACCAACAATTTCTCTCAAACCGTAGCTCCAATTGGAAAACGACCAACAATGAACACAACTGGACCCATTCTGAACAAAACCCATGTCTCGAATTTTCGAGATTCATCTTCATTTGCTCACAATATGCCACGAAACTTTGTCTCTCCTTATCTACGACGTTTTTCATTGAAAACGGTTAACCACGAGCTGGAACTCACATGTGTCATTTGGAGGTTGGAACCTTGACTGCCGCAACTATTGATACATAAAATCACTCGTCAAACCATCATTAGAAAAATCATGCATAATAGTCTTTAATTCATTAAAAATGAAGGAAGAATAATCATTATTAACCACTAAAGCATAATAGGAATAATATGTCATTTTATGAGCAGTTGTAGCAAATGTATGGAAATGGAATGATAAATGAATGATAATAGGACGAAGAAGGGATGGAATGGATGTCTATAGATGATGAAAATATGGAAAAATATGTGACCCAACAATAGGGACGGGGTTAGAGACCCACAAAGTGTACGCAATGGGGTAAATGAAACCAACAATGCGTAACTTGTCAATTTCAGCTTTGATAGCCTCAACTTTGGATGGGTGTAGGGGGTGTTGCTTTTGATGAACATGGGAATATCTGACCAAGTGTCTATTTGATGTTAGACTATAGAAGGATCGGGCTAGGCATATATGTATATGACCAGGAAAAAATGTCTTGGTATTCCTGAAAGAGGGCTTTGTAAGCAATGATCTCTTCAGGGGAGCATGCGACGCCAATGATGATCTCTTCTATGATGCCTAGTTTAATGGAAATGCCAATTTTGATGGTGGGGGATATGTTTGTCATGTTTCCTTCTTCAAAATAATTTGGGGCAGGGATAGGTTTTTTGAACCAGTCAATATGCCCCGAAGGAATAAAATCCTTGGTTTCAATTACGCACATGGAGGCTTGGGTAGGGGGTGACAGGCCTCTTATGAAAGGAAAAGTGCTCGATGATGGAGCACATTCCATGGGAAATCAGGGGTATTCAGTTCCTCCAGGATATCTTCGTTGCAGTGGAAAATGCAATAATATAGGGGATCCTTAGAGGTAGCAGGGGGAACTGTCAATCGATAAGTGTTATTGTTTTCAAGGGGTGAGGACATAGAAGGGATATCATGTACAAGGTGTGATGGATTTCTTGTCATAAATTAAATGTCACAATATTGTGGATGGTACCTCATTCACTCGAGGAATTACGATGAAATATAATGAATGTTAGTAATGTGAGCCTCTGTGGGGAGTGACTGAGAGGGCTCTAGCCAAGATGTGTGGCATACTGGGACTAATGTTTGGCAGAATTGAGGTAGAGTTGGGAAATGATGAGTGTAATGGCCATATTATGAACATATGGCACATGGAAAATTGGTTTGTATGCCTTTATTTCATGTGGTTGAGGAATCTGTAATAACAGTGGAGGTACTTGGTGGAGTGGCAAGCAATGGGGTTTCTTTGGGGAGATGGATATGATTGTGTAACTCGGGAAGAGTGGGAGATCTGTTAGTGGGGTGTCCTTATCTTTTACATAGTCTGTAAGGAGGTTTATATTAGGGAGGGAGCAGAGCTATGGGATTGCTATTTCTTCATCTACCCCTAGTGGTGGTGGTGCTGCCGCTAGTTGGTGGTGGGGGTGGTGTGGAAAGATCCTGTACTGGGATATGCATTAGTAATCACTCCTTTTGAGGAGGGAGAGATGGTGTAGGAACCATAATGGGTGGATGGAGATACCATACAGGGATGGAAAGAAAAATGTTGGGAAGGGTGAGAGTAACAACTACCTGGAATGCTTGGCCTCCAGGTGGGTGGTAAAAAAAGGGAATTTGCATAATGGCTTGGGGATTTGTCTCCCAAACTAGGATTTTCCCTTGGAGGGTGGGGGGGAAATCCTGGATAAGTGGTGCAGTGGGGTGCTTAGGTAACTCCTGAGGTAATAATTCTTTGACTGGTGGAATTTCGATGTGGGGAGGGGCCTCTGTGAGAGGAGTATTATCTCTGATATATGTTCCATTAGAAGACACTATACACACTTGTGCTGAAATAGAAGGGTGTAGGAGAGGTGGTGCTCCATGATATGCCCCCAACAAGGATGGGTTCTTGAATACTCCATGAACCATGTCGATGACTGAAAAATAATCTGAGATAGTACAGACAAGGGGGAGAATGTTATCAATGTTGGTAGAATGATTAGGCTCATAATGTGTAAGATGGTCGATGGTGACGATTTTCCCATTGTGGGGGAATATCATCATATGAAACATAAAAGAGGATATGAACTTCACATCATACATGTAGCTATGTCTGAACAAGATATTGTAATCAAGTGGGGTGTCGATAACTTCAATGTCGATGAGGATGGTTTTATCCCCCAAGTTCTACATGGACATTTTGGAAGATCCCTTCAGGGGATTATGAGAGACCATCATAAGTTCTCAGGGTGATGGCAGATGGTACTAGCTCAACTGAGCCGAGTTTTTTCCATACTACTTTGGACATGATGCATGTGGATGCACCGATGAACTGTGATGTTCCAGATCTTAATTAGTATCTGAAAATATACTAGGGAGGGGAGGTGTGGTTCTCCTCTATCTAGATCAAAGGTGATGAGTTAAGTATCATCTGGATTGACTACCCCCAAGGTGGAACGAAAGGATTTTCATTGTGATGGATAGGTTTGGAGGATCTCCAACACATACATGGAGACAGGATAATGTGATAAGTCATCGAACAAAATGTAGTTATGGGATACCCTATCATGAGGGTTATGTGCATTTCGTCACAACGACATGCGGGGTATACGAGGGTTTGGTTCAGTGTTAGGGAGGGGAATCATCAGAGGTTTCTCAACTATAGTTGGAGCTATTTATGAGGTAGCTGGGGTAAATTCAAGAGGCAGGCCATATTGATGATCTCATTTTTGCAGAAGAATCTCTTCTTCACTGGTAAGGAGGATATTACGATCGATCGGATTTCCAGGTTGATTGGGACCTGAGTTTTGATATTTCCCCATTTTTGGTGGGGCTGGGATTATCTCTTGTTGGGTATTCACCACACCTTGGTGTGGAATAGGTTTTTGAAAAATGATCAGAGGTGGTGGTTTCAAATAATGTTGTGGGGCCTGCTGAGGGGTAGGCGGTGCCGGGGGGCGTTGAGTGTTCATGGATTCATTCATTCGTTTGAAATTGGAAATTTGGGGGAAATGGTGAGTATAATGTTTACACTCACCACATAGAGTGCAAGGGAAGTTAGTTTTGAGGTTATTATTCTTCCCTTGTCGTGGTTGATTTTTATTGTTTCCCTCTTTGGGGTTTTGATTGCCTTGATTCTGGTTGCCCCCATCAGGACGATTTTGTTGGGGGTTATTTCTTCCTGGTCCTAGGTTGTTATTATTTTGGTTTTTTCATTTATTTTTGGAATTATTTGGCTGATGGGTTAGATTTTCCATATTCAGTTGTTCAAAAATGTGAACATGTTGAATGGGAGAGGGTTGAACAAAATTAACGCCGACATGTGGTTGTCCTGGTGGAGGAGAAACTGGCTGGGGAGGACCAGGAAATGGAAAATATGGATTTTTTTGTGGAGATGATCCATATGGCGTATAGTAAGTTGAATTAATTCCACTACTTATAGGGTTTTATGTGGGGGTTGGGGGAGAAATCATACTTGGTGGAGAAACCAAATGCATCATGGGTACCGGTGGGGGTCCACCCAACGGTGGAGGGGAAAAAAAAGATATGAATATTTGTGAGTGGGAGGAGGGTAATAAGATGTCCCTCCATATGTTTGTGAATATTTATTTTCACCATAAGCAGGTGATGGGTGTCCGTAAGGGTTGAGATGTGTCATAGAACCAATCAACCCATATGCAATGTGGGACATCCCAGGTTTGTTTTGGATGAATGGTATGGGTCTTGGTGCATCAGGAAATACTATGTACAAGTAACCTAATTGATCATGGATGAGGTAAAAATTTTGGGCCTTGGTGATGGATTCCTCTTCTCACTGAGGAAAAGTGGATGCTACATCTTTGGAAATGACATAGATGAGCGATTTAATAAACCAATCGAGACGTTGTTCTTTGGTGGTTTCATCTTTACACAAACTACATTGTCGATGCAATTCATGGATGTGGTCGACGATATGGATAGCAATGGTTTGTTTCAACTCAGATACAAGTTTTAAACCATTGTCATGATGATCTGGTAATTGGAAAAAGGATAAAAGGGCCTTGGCCAATGATTCAAAGGTTATATGGGACCCTGAGTTTTTGTCCACATACCATTTGGGTGATAAACCTATGAGAGTTCTTTGAAATAACCTCAAGTGGATGGAATCATACATGATTTTTTTCAATGAGCACCATAAGTGGAAGGTCATAACATGGTTGGTAGGATATTCCCCTGGTTTTCCTTCAAACTTTGGAATATTTGAAGGCAATTTTGTAAGCATATTAGGCCAATTGGGGTCATGCAAAATGGGATCATTCGTGAGTTTGGCTAAATTATAAATGTTTAGGGATGACAAGTATGGCATAGGGATATTTAGTGGAGGATTAGTTCCAACCATTGTGTGAGTAGGTAGTGGACCTGTCCCTTGAGAGGGATTTGGTGGGTTTGTACTTCCCCCTTGGGAAGAAGTTTGACTCTCGCCTTCTTGTGAAGGAGAACCAATTAATGGATTTCCTTGGGTATTTGACCCAAGCAAAGTTGAACCAAGTAAAGTTGATCCCAAAACAATATCACTCACGAGGGGTGTGAGATGGTTGATCTGATGAGTTGGTAAGACTAGGGACTCCTCCTAGAATAGGAGGGAGATTCTGCAAGCATATAAAATGACGAGGATTCTGTGGTTCCCCTATTGTTCTGACTAGAAAAGTGAATGTGTGAAAATGGTAACAAGAGAAATAAATGAACTAGATCTTTGTATATTTTTTACCTTCACAATATAGTATAACTCACAATTGCATGTAATAAAATGAACATCATACATAAATAAATTGTAAATAAACAAGCACGTGGATAGGTGGATTTTGTCCACGTGGGGGAACAATAAAAAAAAATGCTCGTGACCTAAAATATTTATCATCCTTCCTCTCAATTCAACACTAGGCCTTCCAATAACACTCAACAGTGGGGTCTGAAGCCACTAGAAGAGGAACTAGTGAAGGTTGAAGTAATCAGTTATAATGAGGGGTAGAGGGTACATATCTCGAAAGAGCTGGCGATATTTCCCAATAGCCACACAAAATCTGATCAAGGTGCGATTGTAGCCCACAACCACCACCTGGGTAGATATCCTATGTTTGGCCACTAAATACCTCAGTCAAAGTGTGACATTTATATTTTCGGCATTAGAAATGGGTCACGGTCTGGATACCCTGACAAGAGTTGGGTGACTCAAGGAGGGATGAGCATAACAACTGGACCTTGGCCTTTGACCCTTCATGGGTATCTCCCTGCCTTATGGTATATGAACACTTGACTTGGAGGATTTTAAAAGATCCCTATTCTCAACTTTTATTGTTTCGAAATGTGAGAACATGATAACGGGGTGTTATTTGGATGCCTACCCTCGAGATCGTACCTAGACTAAAAAAATTCTTTTGGCACCTCCCGTGGAGGAAATTTTAGTGCGTTCTTAGAAAATTTTTAGATGTGGTGGGATGAGAGATTGGGGTCATGGACCAACCTTGTTTGAATTAAATTGGTGTGGATAATTTCCAAAGAAGTAGTTGGATCTTTCATAATTCCTTTGAAGAAATCCTACTTTGACCTCCACTATTCTAATAGAAATTATGTGTGTGAGGAGTGGCTTTGTGTGCAAGAAAGTGAAAAGTGTGCAAATATTTTTAATAAGTTAATTGTGATATTGCAGTATGTGGACTTCCTGTGGTACTTACAAATCTTCTTACCTAGCTTACTATGTTTCTTTGGTACAACCTTGTAGAATATTTAAAGCCCTAAAGAACTAGCAATGCGGACATATGGGTCCTTACAAATCCTTTAAACTCCCTAGAATGTTGTCTATATTGAGAAATATTTTGAAACTATCCTAGAATTGTAGACATGTGGGCATGTATGGGCCCATTACTTGAAATTTTAAAATTTCCTAGAGTGTTATCTGTTGGAACATTTATAATCCTATAACTTTGAACTTTAAACCAAAATCATGTCTGGTTAAATAGTAACAAGGCGTGTGTAATATTCACCGTTGATGAAGTTCCTCCATTGATCAGATGATCCTAATATCTTTGGAGTTGTGGAGCCACCTGATTATTAAGTAACCAAATCACTAAAGGTCACTTCGAAGTTTCGTTCTTTGGGAATTTTGACAAGTCATGACTTTAAAAACCCTGAAACTTGAAAGAATTCATTATCACTCTTTCATAAAATTTCAAAGGACACGAGGAATAATACACGTTTATCTTTCGAGTCTTCCCTGGGTTGACACATGGCATCAATTTACGACATTTTCCTCTGAAGATTCATAGGAATGTAATTAAAACGTGGAATCCCCTGGTCTTGACATGCCATTTAAAATTATGTCACCCTCGACACGTCACTACGGGTAACAACCATTCAGAAATATAATAACGAGCTAAATTGCAAATTCACGAAGTGGAAAAATCCTGAAATATAAATCTTAATTAGTTAAGTTAATATCAGTTAAAATCCAGTTAATAACTTCGCACTTCGAAAGTTCTAACGTTTATCATCCATCAGATCTTGAAGTCTCCGAAGTTTGAACTTCTGAAACACTTCAAACTTAAACGAGGTTAATTAAAGATAAAAAATGATTATCCAATAATTAATCATTTCAAAGTTCGTGGATTCTATCTCGCGCTACTGTTAAAAATCCGAAAGTTTGAATACCCAAAAACACTTAAAGTTAAACACGATTAATTAATGTTTTAAAACAAGATTATCTTGCAATTAATATTTCGTGAATTCATAATTCGGGAGTTTTCAAACCTATTTTATCCAAGTCCCCGATTACGAACCACCAATATTAATGGAATTAATCACAAATCAATGACAATGATTTTAATATAGATTTCTGATCACCGCCTAGATTCTCTCATTAAGGTAAATAAATTTATTGTCAATAAAGTTATTCTCAGATCAATACCCTTGAGGTGAATAAGAATATTTGATTTTGAATTCCATTTTCGTTCTCACAGAATAGCAAGTTTTAGCCAACTGAGAAAGATCATGTATTTCCCTGTAACAGGTATCCCCGTTCCAATTTCATCAATATTATGGCACCACGAAAGATGGCTAAAGCATCTAGTGAGAGCACAAATCCAAATACATATGTTCTGTCAGATACCTTACCGAGGGCCATTGACACTGTGAAATATTGGACATAGGTGTTCGATATTCTAGAGCATGATCTCATAAATTTCCCAGACGATTCAGGTGAAGATCGGATGCCAGCTGCCTCCAGGATAGAGGATGAGGAGAAGAAATGTCTATGCAAGAATACGAAGAGAGATAGGCGAAGGCTAATGGAATTTTTCAGTTTTTACATGTTGTAATCTTATTCAAAAATATTTACTATTTTTATATTATGAGAAGTCCAACCATTTGAAGTTGTGACAATTTTGTATAAATACATATATTAAATATCTATTGAAGGCTGCTTCTTGCCGATTGTAATAGAGAAATCTCTCCTTATAGAGTATCAATACAAGTGCAGACACAGATTCCAAGTTTTGTTCAATCTGGGTTATGTGTTTCTTTTGTTTTCCATTTCTCAATATTTCTTTATGTATTCCTTGAAAAATGTTTGATTTCAATTTAGTACGATAACTACTGTAATATTATTGTATCAGTGATTTATTAAGTAAGAAAATTTTCCTCTGCATTTACTATGCATAAATCAAGACCTGCTTGTTGTGTGGGTTACTATATTTTATGCTTTATTCATGGTTACACTATCTATTTTCTTCTACTGCAACAAAGTGATATTCTTCAGTAATTGATGCCTTACTTTGTTTTATAGTTTTGTGTCTTTCTCTCACACCATTTAATATTACAATTTTAACTCAGACACTAAATACGACCTCTGTGTTGTCGAATTGTTAATTTAATTTAAGGAATTTTTCTCATATAACTAAGGTAGAAAAAGAACTTTAAAAACACACTCTCTTAACAACTTTGTTGATGCCTGAAATTATTATTTGAGCCTTAAGTTTAATCTCAGGACCAACATCATTTTGGAACCATTGTCGGGGACGAATAAATGAAGTTATTTTTCCCTGGGAAAATGACAAGATAAGATTCTATCTTTGATAGTGAACAAAGATTGAATACAATATTAAGGCCATTTTTATCTTTCACTTGGCGGCTCCATCACAGATAAACTGGCATTCGGTCGAAAGAATACCAGAAAGAACCCAGACGATCAACAAACCACACTTGTATCTGATCTCGAAAGGTTGTTAAAAACAAAGGGATACCTCAAGTGGACTACCGCATCGACAGGTAAAAAATACCAACCCAAAGTTGCCCAAGTCAATACTAAGGTTCTGGTTGAAGAATTAACTCCTGAAGAGAATTTTAAACAAACATGCAGAGGCCTCAACTAGCAAGCTCGATGTTAGCTGTAAGAACCCAGAGGTAATCACACACAAAATAAAGATTGAAATTGACCCTATTGGTACTCCAAACAGTCCGAATAAAAGAGCCTCTTCTATACCCACTGTCGTTAATTTTCTATCTACCCCATCCTCTCCAGAGGTAAAGGTTTCAGTTCTCTGAAACCCTAAAGGGAATACTTTATACCCCAATTTGTCTCTTGTCGGTTCCCCTATTTACACATCTTATAAGTCTGAGGAAACCAATACACATTTCCATTTCCCTCCTCTTCTTGATTTTTCATCTCCCAACGACCGTCTCTCGAAGTTTTTGAAAACCCTCTTTTTAACTCTTGAAGTTCATCCCCTAGACTTCCAATGGTTGCTGCCAAAGGAGGTGGCACCGGAGGTGGAGGAGGAGGTGGCGCTGGAGGAGGAGGTGGTCCTGGAGGAGGAGGTGGTCAAGGAAAACCTCCACCCCCTAGGTTTTTTTCCAAAGTAGTGGCCATATACACTCCCTTGGTCCTTCCCCCCATCCTTCATGATTTACCTGAAAATTATAAGAAGAACTTACCAAAATTTATAGGAGAAGGAGATTTAACTTCCATAGAGCACATAACCTTTTTCGATCAGTTTGCTGATATCCTCGGCATTGAGCATGAGGATGTTTACTCAAGGATTTTAGTGAAATTTTTTGAAGGACAAGTAAGAATTTGGTTTCAAGGACTCCCGGTAGGATCCCTATGGTGATACGATGATTTAGAAAACTCTTTTTTAAGATAGTGGGGAGAAAAGAAAGACCATCATTACTATTTGACTGAATTCAGGGCAATGAGAAAAAAAAATTATGAGTCGGTTATGGAATTTACTCATAGATTTAATAAAACTTATCATAATATCCCAATCGAAGTTAAACCCTCTAAACCTGAAACAAAGGTAACTTTCACAGGGGATTTTGAACCCGATTTTTCCCTACTTTGAAGAGAAAGAAGACCGACTACTTTGACAGGAATGCAAGACAATGCCATATAAATCGAATCAAATATGATGGCATCTAGTAAAATAAAATCCAAGGTTGAGACAAGAACCAAGAAACCTAAATGCTTCAGGGAACATGCACGACCCTCTGGATCTGGGAAGTCTGCAGAAGAAAAAATGGATGACATGGCTAAGATAATCAAAGATTTGTCAAACAAAATTTATAGAATGGAACTAGACCAAGCCAAACTTGATCCCTTCTCTAGAAAATATTTCAGGAGGAATCCTAATCCCCAAACCCAAGAAAGGAAAATAAAAAACGAAGATCAGAAAATCCAAGCCCTGTTCAAAACAAAAACTTTTATGAAAAGGGATGATATGGAAAACTATGAGGGGTTAGAAGAGGATATAAACAACCTTAGTTACGATGACCATGAACCTCATTTAACTAGACAGGATTATGAAAGGTTACTAGACCAAGAACCCCTGTTTAGTAGTGAAGAAAGTATAAATAATCTGGGAGAGTATGCATATCAAGGAATCACCGACTCCATAATGGCCAAGATTCAACAAAAGTATAATTTGAGGCCCATAGAAACAAATACTACAAGCATTCCACCAAAAAATATTTTATCAAGAAATAAAGAGAATGAGGCAGTTGTTACTAAACCGCTGGTTGAAAAACAAGCTACCCGAACAAAGATAGTTGAAACCAGAGCAACATAAACTAAGAAAATAGAGAATACGGAAGCACAAGCTTCAAACAAAGAAGTCGAAAAATAACCAAAGGTTTCAGTTTAGAGAATGAAATAAATAAGATTAAAATCCCCATGCCTCTAGTTGAGCTCCTAAGAATGCAATTTATAAAAGATAGATTGCTAAAATGATAAATTTTTCTGATGTTGAATCTCATGCAGATGTGATCAATCTACAAGATGAAATACCGATGATTATGTTTGGTCTGCACATTGAAAATACCAAGGATTTTGTTGCTCCGTTTTATATTACATTGACTGTGCATGACCACTTACTTCAAAATTGTATGCTATATTCTGGGGCTTCACATAACTTAATTCCTAAGATTATTATGGAAAAGTTGGGTCTCAAAATCACTAGACCTTATCAGGACTTATACTCGTTTGATTCAATAAAAATTAAATGTCTTGGCATGATCAAGGATTTGGTAGTGAATCTTGCACAGATTCCTGTAAAGAGTATTCTTATGGATGAAGTTTTTTCTTATGTCCTTTCTAAGTATGGCATGCCTCTATCAAGGTCGTGGGGTGCAAAGTTAGGAGGATCACTTCAACTGGACATGACGTATGCTACGATCCTGATTTTCGGTGGACAATTTACTCGACTGTACAGAGAGACTAGACTGGAATATACTGTAAGTGAACCCCAAAACCCTAAAAATGATCCATTCTATGTTTCTGATCAGGATCTAGGAAAATGTATTTGATCAATAGACGATGATTTTGAAGAATGTAGAGAAGAAGAAAACAAAAAAATAGAAAAAATGAAGAAAATTGTAAATAGTAGAGAAGGAGTATCGAAAATGTTTTTTGATGGTGCTTCGTCCTGCAAAGGGGTAGGAGCTGGAGTGTTATTTGTTGCACCTGGAGATTATTACATCATCCCATTTTCATATATATTATAGTGGGAAATTGATTATACACATACTGTCTATGAGTACGAGGCTCTGGTCTTAGGATTAGAAGCTGCTAGGAAACTAAAAATAAAAAATCTAATAGTTTATGGTAATCCAGAACTTATTGTAAAACAAATAAAGAAATGATATCAAGCTAAACATCCAAGGCTAAGGTCATATAAAAATTTCTCTTGGGATCTGATTGAGAATTTCTTCTCATCATTTAAAATTCATCACATCCCCAGAATGGAAAATCAACAGGAAAACTCCTTGGCCAAAGCAGCTACGATGTTTATGCCGCCTATTTTCCTAAAGCTGAATTATCATATAGAAATGAGACACAGACCTTCAATCCCAATAATGTGCAATACTGACAAGTCTTTGAAGATGATGAGCATATTAAACAGTTTTTGGAAATGGTTGATGAATTCTCTGAGACCCATATAGATCAAGAAAACTAGAACGATCCTATCTGGATCATGCAGGAAGGAGAAGATCCTGAAAAGTTCCAAGATAAGATAATGAATCACCTAATGCTTGTACTTAAGAAAAATCAGATCCCCAAAGGTCTGATACCCTTAGAGAGATTGTTTGACAATGATGACATACCCTTGAAATCTACCCTATGGCCTCAACCCTAGGAGGTTGAAGACTGTGACATAGGAAATAAAGAAGAACCTAAGATAGTGAAGTTATCTAAATACCTCCTAGCTCAGGTGAAGAGTAAATATGACGAATTGCTTAAACAATACAAATATGTATTTTCCTATTCCTATGACGATTTAAAAACTTATGATACCTCTGTGATTGAACATAAGATTCCTTTGAAGCATGGTATCAAAGCCTTTAGACAAAACCTGAGACAAATCAATCCTATCCTCTTGCTAGTAATAGAAAGAGAGTTCAAGAAGCTTCTTGACGCAAATATTATTGTCCCACTTCGGTATTATGAATGGGTAGAAAATTTGGTACCTATCAGGAAGAAAATTGGAGAAATAAGGCTTTGTGTAGATTTTAGAAATTTAAATCGATCATCCCTAAAGGACAACTACCCACTACCAAAAATGGATCATGTCCTGGAAAAAGTAGTTGGAGCTAACAAAATGTCTATGATTGATGGTTTTTCTGGGTACAACCAAATTGATTTCCACGAAGATGGTAAAGAAAAAACTGCATTCACCACTCGGTGGGGAACTTTCATGTATGATAAATTTCCATTCGGTTTCATGAACACAGGGGCCACTTTCCAGAGAGCGATGGATATAGCTTTCATTGGTGAGAGAGATAATTTTTTTGTCATTTAATTAGATGATCTAACAATCTTCTTGAATTCTGATGCAGAACGTCTGGTTCATCTCAAACAAACCTTTCAGAAATGTCGAAAATTTGGTTTGTCTCTAAACCCTAAAAAGTATCATTTTTCTATGCAAGAAGGCAAGCTTCTGGGTCATATAGTTTCGAAATATGGAATCAAGGTTGACCCAAAGTGAATCAAGGCTATCAACACAATAAACATTCTTAGAAACAAAAAATAAATCCAATCTTTTTTAGGAAAAATAATTGTTTTGAGAAGGTTTATCCATAATTTTGTTGAAATTGTCAAATTAATCACATATATGATGAAGAAAGATAGTGAAATCAAATGGACCGCCAAATCCAAAGAATCATTTGAACGAGTTAAGAAATCTATAAGTGAAGCTCCAATATTATCTAGTCCTGACTATACTAAAGAGTTCCTGATCTTTTCTTTCGCATCAGAACATACTATCGTAGTTGTACTCCTCCAAAATAATGAAGAAGGTTTCGAGCAAACTGATAGAATTTTTCAGTAAAAGTCTCAGATATGCTGAACTAAGATATGATATACTGGAAAAACAAGCTTACATGATGGTTAAAGCTCTCAAATCGTTCAGAACATATATACTGCATTCTAAAATAATCACTTATGTGCCAATAAGCTCTATCAAAGATATCTTGGTACAACCAGATAGTGGTGGTAGGATAGGTCAGTGGTTAGCTAAAATTTAGGAGTTCGATCTAGAAGTAAAATTGACTAAGCTAGTCAAAGGTCAGAGCTTGGAAAAATTGTTAGCAGAATCAAATTTCAGGGCACTCGAGATAAACCACCTGGAATCACATGAATATCTCCTAGACATAGAGGAACTTGATGATCAACCTGCTATGGTCTAGATTGAAGAAAAAATTTATTCCTCTGATTGGTATCACAATATTGTTTCATACCTCCTCACCCTTCAGTGCCCGAGTGACATGATCACATCCAAAGCAAGAATGTTAAAGTTACACACAGTTAAATATTGTATTATTGAAGGTCAACTATACTGGAAAGATCCTCCAGGTTTCTTTCTACGCTATTTAACAGAACCTAAAACAGAGAATGTCATAAATGAATTTCATGAAGGAGTGTGTGGAGGACATCACGCCTGGAGGGAAATGACATAAAAGATTCTAAGAGCCGAATATTATTGGCCAAAACTATTTACCAATGTGAATTGCAAGGTCATATCCTACAACCCTTACCAATTGTTCTTTGGTAAGCAAAAGATCCCTTCATTTCCTTTAGTCCCAATCAAAACAGAGGCCCCTTTCCAACAATGGGGTCTGTACTTCATTAGAGAAATACACCCATAGTTAAGCTCCCAACATAAATGGATTTTGATTGCTACCGATTATTTCACGGAATGGGTTGAATCTATTTCGAGTCGGAATTCCATTGATTCAATAGTTATAAACTTTTTGGAGGAGAACATCCTATCCAGATTTGGCTACCCCCGAAAAATAGTTACAAACAATGCCCAAGCATTCAAATCTATGGAAATGGTAAACTTTTGTCAAAAATATAACATCGTACTAGGACATTCGACAACCTACTATCCTTAAGGAAATGGGCTAGCCGAATTGTCCAACAAAAGTTTGATGAATATAATCAAGAAAATTTTGACATAGAAAAATAAAGCTTGGTACGTTCATCTAAAGTACGCCTCATGGGAAAACCAAATCAGCACTAAGAAATCGATAGGCATGTCTCCTTTTCAGATGGTTTACGGTACTGTTGTCATCCTCCCCATCAATCTCGCCCTTCATGTGATGAAGTTGTGGAAATACGCAAAAGAGGAGCCAAATGACGTTACGAGGAGGATAAACCAGATAATCGAAATCCAACAAAACAGGGATGAAATAGATGACATACTTCAAAAATACCAAGATAATATGAAATCCCTTTTCAATACAAAAACAAAAGACAGGGAGTTTCTTCCCGGTGATCTAGTTTTAAAATGGGATGCCAGAAGAGAAGATGTGGGAATTTGGAAAACACGGTAAGTTTGATCACCTCTAGTTCGGACCATTCATGATCACAGCTATGGAGGGAAATAATTCGTTCCTACTAGAAAATATCGATGGAAAAACATTTGACGCCCCTATCAATGGGCGCTATCTAAAACATTTTATGAAATAATCTTGTTTCACATTACCATTGTATATACCGGTTTGGTTTCTCGTTTAATTTTGCAATTTAATTTTCTTTCTTTCGCAAATTATCTAAATTTTAATTTCTTTAAATAAACCTATGTATTACGTGATATAATAAAATCAAAATATAACATGTCTGTACTTCATATAATTTCTATTTCTGCAGAATTTGCTAATTTTTCCTATCTTGGTCCCATGCAGAATGCTTACTATTAGAAGAGAAATGAGAAGGTATCTGAATCCAACGCTCATTTTTCAAAAGATTTGTTTTCTCTTAAAACAAGTGATGAATTCAAATTTCTCTGATTAAGCATGTAAGTGGAATCCGAGGTATGAACTTGTATACTTAATATTCAAGATAAAATGCGAAAGAAATTCTATTAGACATGAACAAGGTTCCACTCACTTAAATATAATCACCTAATCAAAGATAAAAACAATATACATTTGTAGGGTTATGAGTCGAACGAAAATAAAGGAAAATAAAAATAAAAATGACTTAAAAGAGAATCTTGAATAATCAAGAAGTGCACTCGTGCGAAATCTAAGCTCGGTTACGTCGGACCCCCCAAATCCTAATTCTATTTCTTATTGCCTATCTTTAAGATTTTACCCTATTTACCTGGCGTTAAATCTTCGTAGAAAGAACGGATTTTTCCTTGACTTAGAAAACTTAAAAACATATCTTCAAAACAATATTAGGCAAAAATATTTATATTCCTTTGATTCTAACTGAAATAAAGTATCTTGATAACTTTAGCTCTTCTAACTGATTTTAACTGATTAATTCGCTCAAGGCCAATCCTTGGAAAATTAAAAGTTCCCATAAGATCTTCCCTATAGGAGAATATGTATTGAATATCAGGAGAGAGTTGGTTCAGAGTACAATAAAAAATCATTGGCATACCTTCATTGTCAAATCTTAAGCAGATATCATCCCTATATAATAAATACAAATTGATTGCCCCCACTTCAAGATTATAAAAAATATAAGATAGATGGTGAAAGGAAATTTATATAATGATTGCCCCCATCTAGTCTAATACAAATGGTGAAAGGAAATTCATAAATTAATTTCCCTGATTCTGTCCAAAAGGGATGATGAAAGGAAATTCATGTAATGATTTCCTCATCTCAATGAAATGGGAAATGCAAATTGAAGTGGTGAAAATAAATTCAATGGGATACATAGATAACTTCATCGGGGTATTGAACAGGCTCGCTGGTAGTGAAGCAATATCTGTGATATCTATAAGACTGTCATACATGTACAAACATACTTTAATATCTAGTTCTCCTTCCGATAATATTTACATTCTGAACCAATAAAGGATTCCCTAGATAAGTTATAAAAGTTACTCAGCCTTGATGTGAACAAAATCAACCAAAGTCTGATATTTCGGTTAAAGTTGTTTTGATTATATTAAGAAAATCTAAAATCAATTTCAGAAAAAGAAAACTTATTAATATCCTAGCTTGAGGTAAATAATTGATTATGTTTTGAAGGTTTTTTGAGACTCGGTTGAAGTCTAATCTTTCTCTTAATGACTTTTTCCCCAAAGGTGTTTACTAGAAATACAATGATGACTCCATTCACCCAATAAAGGCACTTGGTATACTGTTCTTCCACACCTCGCAGGGAGACGTGATCCCCAGATGGAGCCTATGTTGGAACATTTATAATCCTATAACTTTGAACTTTAAACCAAAATAATCTCTGGTTAAATAGTAACAAGGCATGTGTAATATTCACCATTGATGAAGTTCCTCCGTTGATCGGACGATCCGAAGCACTTTGGAGTTGTGGAACCGCTTGATTATTAAGTAACCAAATCACTAAAGGTCTCTTTAGAGTTTCGCACTTTGGGAATTTCGACAAGTCATGACTTTAAAAATATCGAAAATCAAAAGAATATGTTATCACTCTTTCATAAACTTTCAAAGGACATGAGGCATAGTACACATGTATCTTTCGAGTCTTCCCTAGGTTGACATGTGGCATCCATTTGCGACATTTTCCTCTAAATATTCATATGAATCTAAGTAACACATGGCACCCCCTGGTCTTGACACGTCATTTAAAATGACATCACCCTCGATACTGACAAAATTCCAAAATATTAAATCTTAATTAGTTAAGTTAATCTCGGTTAAAAGACAGTTAATAAATTCACACTTCAGAAGTTCTAATGTTTATCATCCATCACATCTTGAAGTCTCTGAAGTCTGAACTTCCAAAACACTTCAAACTTAAACAAGGTTAATTAAAGCTAAAAAATGATTATCCAATAATTAATCATTTCATGGTTTCGAGGATTCTATCTCAAGCTATTGTTAAAAATCCTGAAGTCCGAATACCCAAAAACACTTAAAGTTAAATGAAATTAATTAATGTTTTAAAACAAGATTATCTCATAATTAATCTTTCGTGAATTCACGATTCGAGAACTTTCAAACCTATTTTATCCAAGTCCCTGATCGAGAACCACCAATATTAATGGCATTAATCACAAATCAACGACAATGATTTCAATATAGATTGGATATCGCTGCCTAGATTCTCTTATTAAGGTAAATAAATTTATTGTTAGTAAAGGTATTCTCAGATCAATACACTTGAGGTGAATAAGAATATTTGATTTTGAATTCCATTTTCGTTCTCGCAGAATAACAAGTTTTAGCCAAATGAGAAAGCTCACGTATTTCCCTATAACAGGTAGCCCCATTTCGATTTCATCAATATCATGGCACCATGAAATATGGATAAAGAAGATGGTGAGAGAGAAAATCTGAATATTGATGTTTTGTAAGATACCTCGCCAAGGGCCATTGACACTGTGAAATCTTGGACACATTTGTTTGATATTCTAGAGCACGAGCTCATAAAGTTCCCAGAGGATTCAGGTGAAGATCAGATTCTAGATTCCTCCAAGATAGAGTATGAGGAGAATAAACGTATCTACCAGCAGACAAAGAGACAGAGGAGAAGGCTAATGGATTTTTTCAGTTTTTACATGTTGTAATATTATTCAAAAATATTTACTATTTT
>SNQJ01S0078499.1:46061-63785 GCA_010110895.2 Picea sitchensis
CGTCTTCCCGTGAGGGCTTTCACCATAAGGGGACCACTTTGGAGTTCATCCATATTTACTTCTTATCAACCATGAAAAAACAATAATGAGTCATATTTACATCAAACACTATTGGGTCCATTACTCAAAACTTTGTGCTACGAGTCTTCAAGGGTTGACATCAATGACAACCAACCTTAATCAACAAAAGTAACTTTATAACCTTGGTCACACATTTGACTCACACTTAGAATATTATGTTTCATATCTTATACTAGTTGAATTTTTTTTCCCTTTGTATTCTTATTCCCAATTCTGACTATGCCTTTTCCAATGATTTTAGCTGAATCATCATTTCCAAAGGAGACTGGTCCATCTCTTTCCTTTATTAATGTAAGAAACTTGTCTCTATCACCTATCATGTGTTTTGAAAAACCACTGTCAACATACCAACCACGTTTCTTCTTCTTAGCTTGTAGAGTGAGTGTGCATTCTTCATTGCTATACTGATTATGCTTTCTTATCCATGTCCTTTTCTGAGCTTCCTGTCTATGACTGTTGTTATTATGTTGCGGTTCTCTAGGAGGGACTATCACTTTTCACTCTTTGGCCATGTGTCCAAAGTTGTTACATTTGTAACATTCCAGTTCAATGCTCAAAGATTCAAACCTGTTGTAACTTCTTCTCTGTGTTTCACTAGACCTTCTTGGATAAGCCTTTTGTGTATGACTTTCAAAGTTGTTTATGTTCATATTGTTAGCTCCGCAATTCACAAATTTATGTCCAAAATTATTACATGCATAACATAAACCAAAAAATATAGTTTGATACATGGGAGTTGAAGATCTTCTGAAAGGAGGTGCTCTTATGAATCCTTCTTCTTCTTGAGGCCTATCTGTCTGTTGCTGATTCTGAAATCTGAATATTCTCAGTGGAGGAGTGCCCCTCTAATCTTCCTTGTATATATTCCTATCCCCTTTGATTGTTTTTGCATAGCTTTTTGGATATGTTTCTTTCTATGTTGTTTTGGAGCTTGATCCCTTTTCTGTTTGATTGAATCCAAGTCCAGACTTGTCAAGATGAGATTTTTGACTGCTGATAATGTCATCTAAAACTTTTGAGCCATTTTGCATATTTTTCTTTTGAATATCCTTTCTTAATGTGACAGTCTTTTCTTCCGAATTTCCAATGTTCTTGTCCTTTTCTTCTAGCTGTTCTTTGAGTGCTTCTTCAATTCTTTTATCTTCTTCAATTTGAAACTTCAAATTTGTGATCATTTGTTCTAATTCTTGAGTATCTTCTTTCTTGTCTAGTTTCTCTTGCAGTTTCTTGTTTTTCTTCTTTTCTCTTCTGATAAATTCTATGGAACACATCAATTCTTCTCTGTAGTCTTCTTTATCAGAGTCTTCTACTACCATGAATATAACTCTTCTTGTCTCACTATCATTGACGTCATCTTCATATGATGATGAGATGCCTTCTTTGGTGCATAATCTTTTCTTGAAAACTTTCTTTGTAGTTATTTTGCCTTTATATGTTTGTTTTCCTTTTGAGTAACCTTCATTATTTCTATTTTTCTTATGAGGACATTTGTTAGAAAAATGACCAATACCATCACAATTAAAACAAATTAAAGGAAGCTTACCTCTATACCTACCCTTGGTTCCCTTGTTTAGTCTTTTGACGAAGTTGGCCACTTCTTCATCATCTTCCGAGATGTCACTATTGCTGCTATGTTCTTCTTATTGTTTTTCCTTTTGTTTTGATCTTTTGGATACTTTGAAGGCTGTTTATTTTACATATGGATTTTCTTGTTTAGTTCTCATTTCATATGCTGTGAAGATTCCATGTAGTTCATCCATGATTATTAAGTTTAGATCTGATCTTTATTCTAGTGTTGATATCTTAGGGTCAAATCTCATAGGAAAAGATCTTAGTACCTTTTGAACAATTACAGATTCTTCGATTTCTTCTCCCAATCCTATGATTGCATTCACTATTTCATCGATTCATAAGAAGTAGACTACAATATTCTCATCTTCCTTCATATTTAGTTGTTCGAACTGACCTCTGTAAGTTTGAAGCTTTGCTTCTTTGACTTTTGAATCCCCTTCATAAATATTTTGAAGCTTGTCCCAAATATCTTTAGCAGATTTAAAATGTGCAACTTTGGTGAATACCATTTCCTTGAGACCATTCAAAAGTGCATTTGTGTCTTTGGAATTATTCTGACCGAGTTTCATTTCTTTGTCATTTGTTGGTGGAACTGCTGGTGCTGTGTATCCATCTACAATTGATTGCCAAATTTCAAATCCCTGTGCCTGTATATATGTCTTCATCCTTATGCTCCAAAAAACATACTTTTTTCCATCGAACTGTGGTATTCCATTTTTATACAAGTTGTTTCTCTCCATGATCTACCTTTCAGTGGTTAATTTGATTTCTAAAGGAACCTGCCTTGATACCAATTGTTGGATTACTGAGGGGGGGGGGTGAATCAGTAATAGAGAAATAATAATCATTTTTAACCAAATAATCCAAGTGTTATATCAATGTAGAATTATCATCCAATAATGAGCAATGAACAAATGAAAAATCATACACATACACAATACACTAGTGTTTTATGTGGAAACCCAAAGCAGGAGAAAACCACACAATTGTTTTTCTTATATGTCTTGAAGAATTACATTCATTGGAAGCACCAACTTCCTTTGTTTTCCAGATGTAGCTGGACGGAGGCACCAACCTCCTAGTTTCTTAGGCTACAACCTAAGGGAAGATCCAACTCCCCAATTATCTGGCTACAACCAGAAGGAGGCTACAACCCCTTATGTTCTCTGGCTACAAACGGAAGGTGGCTATAACCACCTATCCTTGCCCCGTCCAACTGCCCTGAAGTAGAAGTAGAATGATGGAACCACTGTCACACTATCACTCTAAGATATACCATTGTAAACCTGTACCAATAAACCTGAACCATGCATTAACCATGCATCAACCTGTACCTCAACCTATAATCAACCTTGTTGAATTCTTTCTTATTCTAGAGAGTGACCTTGTAGAGTGTGCCCTGCACCGAATATTTTTTGAATCGATCTTAGAAAGCATCATCAAAAGAATTTATCCTCCCTTGAATTCCGACCTTCTTTTCTTCACCATCCTTCTGAAATTCGGCTTAGATATCCTTTGGTTACCTCAACCACCTATATATATTCAATATTCTCAAGTGTGATGTAAAATGAGAGATCCTTTCCTCTTATTTATACTCTCCAAGTAGCTTTCTTAAAAACATCTTCTAGGTCACTTTGTCCACTTTCCTTATTTTAGGGTTAACCCACTTCTAATTTCTCCATTAAATTTATTATTTAAATAATTTATTTCATATTCACTTTGAATTATAGTACACTCATCACTTCACTTTATTATTTACCTTCTAAAATATCTTAAACCATTTTGACTACTTTGACATTTTGGGGCTTCTAGATGACATATGAGGGTCCTCCAATTTCGTAAGGCCATAACTCTCAAACTGTGAGGAGTTATGTGACGTTCCACATACCACCATAAATGGAATGACATTTAATATCCATATAAAATAATATTACTTGAAAATATATCAAAACTCTACCGTTATCCATCAAACAAACTTGGGTCCATTACCCAAATGTAGGTTCTCCAACTTCTCATGGCCATAACTCTCTAACCGTGAGGAGTTATGTGACGTTCCACATACCACCGGAAATGGCATGAAAAGAACTATCCATATAGGATAGTTTCACTGACAAATTCACTTACCTTCATCTCATTATTCCACAAATACACATGGGTTCTCTAACCATACTTATAGGATAACTCAATTCACAAAGCGTTTTCCCATGAGGGATTTCACCATAAGGGGACCACTTTGGAGTTCATCCATCTGTACTTATTATCAACCATGACAAGACAATAATGAGTCATATTTACATCAAACAAACTTAGGTCCATTACCCAAACCTTTTTTCCACTGGGATTTCTTCAAGGGTTGACATCAATAACAACCAACCTTAATCAACATAAATATCTATTGAAGGATGCTTCTTTCCAATTGTAATAGAGAAAACTCTCCTTATAGAGTATTAATACAAGTGAAGACATATATTCCAAGTTTTGTTCAATCTGGGTTATGTGCTTCTTTTGTTTTCCATTTCTCAATATTTCTTTATGTATTCCTTGATAAATGTTTGATTTCAATTTAGTATGATAACTACTATAATCTTATTGTATTAGTAATTTATTAAGTAAGCATATTTTCCTCTGCATTTACTATGAGTAGATCAAGACCTGCTTGTTGTGTGGGTAACTGTATTTTATGCTTTATTCATGGTTACACTATCTATTTTCTTCTACTGCAACAATGTGAGATTCTTTAGTAATTGATGCCTTGCTTTGTTTTACAGTTTTGTATCTTTCTCTCACACCATTCAATATTACAATTTTAACTCAAACACAAAATACAACCTTTGTGTTGTCGAATTGTTAATTTCATTTAAGGAATTTTTCTCATATAACTAAGGTAGGAAAAGTTCTTTAAAAACACTCTCTCTTAAAAACTTTCCTGATGCCTAACATTATTCTTTGAGCCTTAAGTTTAATCTTAGGACCAACATTATCTAAACTAAGAACGTTTTTAGAAAATATCCTAAGATTGCAAACATGTGGGAATGTATGGGCCCTTACAAAGCTTTATGATGATTTCCAAAACTAAGAGGAGCCATAGGGGGGATTTTTCCTCTCCTAATGATTTTTTTGATGGAGATGAAATGTCCTTTCAAACACCTTTTCTGATTCCCGAGATCACACTAGGGTGCAGGGGAAGAGCATACTTGAGGGTTAAAATTGATTTCTAGTCCCAAATTAATTGATTGTGTTTGAAAAAGAAATAACTTCAACTCAAAATTTTAAAGTACAAATGAGACATCCATGTGGAAACAAAGAAAAGAGAAGAATAGTGATTCTTTTAACCCCTATGTTCTTATGTTATCTAACCTTTCTTGTGAGAAATGATTCTAACTGAAGTGTAGTTGCTTTACAAAGTGCAGGAAATTAAAATCTAAAGGCTAGGGGCCCTCAAACCATTCATAAAAACCCTTACAATTTGAGAAAAATGAAATTATGCACAAGATACAGTTCTAACAGGCGCGCAGAGGGTGCAAAGTGCATAGAAGAAGGAATTATTTCACGCGCACAATGCACGTCTGTGGGACTTGAAATCCGTGCACTTCTTGTCACGTGTCGGGAAATAAATTTCCAAGTGAAACACTCTTTCATTGGCTATGAATTTTGACTTTGGAAGGTTGGGCTAGGCCGGTTTTGGTACCTGCATATCAAAACAATAAAACATAAATGCTCTTAAGACTCGAATAGGGAGTAATTTGATATTGATCCCCAATATGGTCATCAGTCTATTGTGTTGGTTTTGTCACATGGGTGAGAAAAAAAACAACACTTTCATGCTTAGTTGAGTCATCTAAACAAGAAAAAAGTTTGTGATTTGATTACATAACCAAATACACATGAAACAAAGAGATAAAAACTAAAAACAACTAAGAAATAAATGTTAGAGAAGCTTGGAAGAAAAAAAACCATGAAAAGAAAAAAATGACCAATATATAGCTACCAATGGATCAATATATTGATAGGATAAACACCGTAGAGAAAGGGAGGKATTTATGAGTCCCCTCTTCCTCCTTGGGAGGGATCTTGAATTCCCTAATAGAGAGCTATTCTCTTCATGCAATGGCAAGTGACAATGGTGAAGAAAYACAATGCGAATTCCCTCAAGAGGTGTGTGGAATGGCCATTTCTATAGTGCTTGAATGATTCAAAGAGAAAAGAGGATTCACAAAGAAGAATTCTTGCAGCATAACAATACCTTGAAGTTATTAGTTTTCTAGCACACCCATGCAACACATTTATAGTGTCCATTCATGGAAAGATATAATTGGTTCATAGTGTGAACAAGGGTCCTTTTAGGGCACTTCCTAGCCCTTGACCATCCTCCAAGATAAATTTCTCTCATATATGAGTGTCAAATCATGTTGAGGGTCAGACTAGAAGTGGTTGAGAGGTCAAAAAGATTCATAAATGCGTTGTTCATAGAAGTGCATGGCTTTTCTCATAGACAGTCACACATCTTGCACACAGTGTGTGCTGAGGGTTGTGTTAGCCTGCGCATTCTACGCACTGTGCACATGCTTCCTTTGGTCAATTTGGGCACTTTGATTTTTGAGCCAAGTATATATATATTTTTTTTCCTTTGATGGATTTTGGTGTTGTAGGTGGAATAATGGTTGCTTTCATTGATATCTTTCTTCAACCATTGTGTGCAATGCTGCAGACAATTTTTCACTGATAACAAAGAACAATGAAATGAGTTGCAATTTTTCCATAATTCCGAACAAACTTGCGATAATATCCCATTAAACCCAAAAACTAGACAATATTATAATAGTTTTATGGCGAGGAAAATCCTTCATAGCTTTAATTTTCTTAGGATCCACCCGTATACCATCCTTTCCTACAATATGAACTAGGTACTCAACTCTAGAAGCGCCAAAAGAACATTTGTATTTTTTGAGAAAATTTTTGTGCTTAGACAATAGATGAAGAACTTGATCCACATGGGAAATATGGGCTTGCCAAGTTTTACTATATTTGAGAATATCATCAAAGAAAACTAAGAGAAAATTATGGAGGAAAGGAAGGAAGAAATGATTCAAGAGACTTTGAAAAATGGAGGGGGCATTACACAGGAAAAAAGGCATGACCAAGAACTCATAGTGAGCCTCATGAGTTCTAAAGAAAATCTTGGGTATGCATTCCTCTGTAATACATATCTGGTGGTAGCTAGAATGAAGATCAAGTTTGGTAAATAACTAAGCACCACTCAATTCATCCAATAGGTCATCAATGACAGGAATGGGAAATTTGTATTTGATTGTGAGTTTGTTGAAGGAACATAAATTAGGACACATGTGCCAAGTTCCTTCTTTCTTGAGTACGATGACCATAGGAGAAGAATATGGGTTGGTACTAAGACATATAATACTTGCTTCTAGAAATTCTTGAACAATTTTCTCATTTTCATTCTTCTAGGCAAAGGGTTGGTGATAAGGGTGAACATTGAGAGGAATACTACCTAGTACGAGAGGAATGGAATAATAATGGATGCCACAGGATGGGGGAAGTCCATGGGGATTGGTAAAAATATCCTGGTGTCAAGAGATTATAGATTGGAGGTCGGGATGCACAGAGGGTGTCTCAACAACTTGAATGAAATGGAGTTGGTAAATAATACTAGAATGACCTTTTATGAGAAGATTTTCCATTCAATGGGAATTGATGATCTTAGTGGAGCCTACTGTGATACCTTGGAACTTATAATGTTTTCCCTCTTGTTGGAATTGCATGGTTAATTCCTTAAAATCCATGAGAATGGGGCTGAGAGTGCATAACCATTCCACACCAAGTATGATTTCACAATCGCAAATGTCAATAGAAAACATATGGCATTTCAGGTGGTACTGACCAATTTGGAGGCATAAATTTTCACAACATCCCCCACATTTCATGGAGCAACCATTGGAAATCATGATTTGAAAATTATTTATTGCATGGATATAGCAATTGATTTCTTGGAAAATGCAACGATGGATAAAATTATAGGTGTTTCCACTTTCAACTAGGATGATGAATTTCCAATGCTTAATGTAACCAATTAACTCGAGGGTTCAGGGAGAAGAGAATCCAGTGAGGGAATTAAGTGAAATCAGTGGTTCAATTTCTGGTGGATTAGAGAGTGAATTAAGATCAACTAGTTGGGGTATCTATTCCACAAGTGAAACATTTTCCTCCTGTTATCACATGAAGTTGTATTGGGTATTTTATCCCTTAGGTTTTAATTTTTATCCTTTAGTCTATAGGTTTTATTTTTATTTTTATTTTTTTATTTTATTAGGTTAGTCTAAACAAATAAAAACTTTGGTTTTGGCTCAATTTTTGGCCCACACATATGATTTTAGCCTAGGTTCAGTTTATTGTTCATGTCTTTGACTCACCTTTTGACTTGACACCAAGAACTATCAACCCCATGATCTTAACGACCTGACAAATCACTCTATCCAATCATGCTCTTTATCCTTTCCATGTTGTCCCTATGTCTGTTAAGGGGGTCAAATAAAATGTTGAAAAGGGCACTGCCAACTCACTAGGAGTTTCCGTAGTGCACCTTTATCCTATGCTCCTTTACCATAATTCACCATAATAAGCTGATGTCATGATTTCCATTTTTTTCAGCACCCTTGTTTTTTAAAAGGAATATTTTAGATTTGGTCATTTATGAGCTTGCTAACTGTTTAAGCAATTTGAATTTTTCTCTCAAGCTCGGCGCTGCTAAAATCACTAGTTTAGACAAGCTGTAGATATCACTATGGGATCGGCTGTCAAAGATAAATTGGAGGCTGAGGTGGATGTAGAAGTTCCATATATTGTTGCAGATCCTCTATCATCAACAATAATCTCCAGGTATTTTGCGAGTCCTTTCAATTGCATGGGAAAGTCTTAAGATACCCCTGCCTCATCTTTTGGTAGTGCATGGCACTATAGACTTCATTCTCTCTCATCCATTTTCATATGTATCTATTCTTCAATAGACTTCATAGTCATTTTCCAACTGAATTTCACCTATTCTAGAGGTCAAGCCATTTTGCTTCTAAATCTTGAATGCCCATTCATTCACTTGGCCCTGCTGTCCACACTGCGCTACAAAAAGTCACTACTAAAACTACACTACAGATCCCCTGTCTCAGTTTTGTGTTTTACTTGGACTTGTCAGTGCCATATTCTGTATTCACAAAGATCTATGCATTAACCTCTTTTATTCACTGTGTCATCCTTCGTTTTATCCGAAAATCTGCTGGCATCAAGGAGAATAACAATCCTTACCTTTTAAATCTTTGATGACTATTGTATGGTGGCATAAAATTGAGTAGTGCATCCCTACATACTTTTCTTCAGAGTTCCTTTCTCTCATTTTTTAAAATAAAATCCATCAAATCAATCTATTGTTAGTCCAAAGTGAGTTGGATGAAAATTCTTGGGAGAGAAATCCTTAGCCACTATCAATTCTCATATATCTTTACCTCTGTTTGGTTCCTTTAATCCTCATTACATCAAAGCCTTTGATCCCCTTGATTAATCCACGAAGACACCTCAAAGGAAGAAGTCTCACAAGGGAGAGAGTGTGGTCAGGACTGAACCTTCTGACATGCACTTGTTTGATGTTGAGCCAATGGTCAGGAAGGTTTTCCAAAGGGTTGGTTGCCTCTTTTTTTGTCAAAACATGTAGAGAGGACACCCTGAAGTAGCAAGGTAGATTGAATTACACTTTGATGGAATTAAGACCAAGGTGGGAAACCTTGAATTTGAGGTATCTGAGGCCTCTATGGGAGCAACCACTTAGATACCTAATACTGGTGAGAGGTGGTTCAAATCCATGATCCTCAATGTTTCCTTTTCCAAGGAATTCCTTAAACTAGACTATTAGAAACACAATTTGTTTAAGGGAGTGCCTAGGAGCCACCTATTTGAAGGCTTTGATAAAATGATGAAGATCATCCAGAGATATTTTACATGTGAGGGAAGGCTTAACATGTTATACCAGTATCATATACGACTCTTTCTACATTTCACTGGTAAGGATGCAATGAATATCCCTTTTTATCTTTTGAGGAGTATGAGAAAAATGTCTGATAGAATCCAAGCCAAGTCTAAGGCTGTGGACACTAGTGTCTTTCACTCTGGGTTTATCAGGATGCTGGTGATGGAAGTGTTGAAGAAAAGGAACATTCCTTGGGAACAATCAATTGTCTCTGCCCATATGCAGCTAGATATAGCTTCTACCCATCAATCTAGGATGAAAATCCCTTTTCCATCTAGTAGTGTTTCCCCAGCAACAACAAGCAAGAAGAGAAAAATAAAACCCATTAATCAAGACAAAGAAACCCCCAAGGAAATTGAAGCAGAAGAAAGGGAGGTTCATCACTCTCCATGGAGATATTTTTCACCTCCTCCTGCACCTGAATTGGAAGAAGTCCCTTCATCCACCAAAACCACAACCAAGAGGGGAAGGAAGTTGCATTTCCATTCACCTGCTCTAGAAGCTAAGATCATAATCAGGAATCCTTTTACTAGATCGCCATCCCTCAAGGAAGTTGTTGAAGTGAAGTCTTACCCAAGGATTCATTTCCAAGAAAAGAGAATGATAAGGGTATAGGATTTTAGAATCCTATTGAGGTGATAGACAAAGATGTTGTTCATCATAAATATAAAGGTAAAGCCACTGAGAAACCTATTTAGGTGATCAACATCAACACTCCACCTAGTAATCCCACTTTCAAAATATTGATCAGACAACTCGGGGAGGCTAGGAAAGAGGTTTCTTGTTTGAAGGAAGAAATTTTGATCGAGAGAAGAAAGATGAAGGAACTCATGGAAATGTACATTGAAACTCCTAACCTTCCAAGGTTTTCAGTAGGAAGAGACCTGCCTCTCCATAGGAAACTTAAGACCCTGTACATGCAAAACATAAGATTTCAATCCCAAAAAAGAAAGCTCAAGGAGGAATTGCAACATTTTAAGGATGACATGGCACAGAGAAACTTAAATGTTCTGGTACAAGCTGCAATTGAAATATATGAACCATTAGTTAAGAGGAGTACCCCTGCAAAAGAAAAATATGTTGCTATGATAGAGGGAAGTTCTCCTCCAACAAGGAGGAGTGATAGATTGATGAAGTAGTTGGGGGGTGATAGATCCATTTTTGTTGGCGATCTCTTTTTGAAAAGTTTGAAATGATCAAGGAAGTGTGATTTTTTTCCACCTATACAGGAATCTTCAGGCTCCTAGTCCATCAACTAAGTTTTTTGTGTTTTTTGAAGAATTGATTTCATCACATAGAAAAAACACAGAGATTTCGTAGCGCCATGGTGCTATGGAATAGTATATACAGGATGTTCTGCAATTACGCTACGAAATATCCTAGCCAAAATTAACAATGGAGTTACATAATCTGTAGAACTATTTGATGGATGGTGCTATTGAATCTCCAGAGTTATTTCAGGAGGGGCACTACAGAAATTGCACAGTCAATACACAAGAGTGGTGCTACAAAATATGCATATATATTTCATAGGAAGTGCTATGGAATATGCAGAGTTGTTTTGCAAACGACGCTATAGAATTGGCTACCAAATTCGTTACAAAATAGCGCTATGAACTGGCCCTTGCAATCAAAGGTTTGAATTCATGACTCCTTATTGATTGTTGATGATGTGGAGAGAAGAAAGGATCACAGATGGCAGCATGGAAGCAACACACGACCATTGGAGGACACTTGGCACTGAAAAGGAATGTGCCTAATATAGGAGACATGTCATTTAATTCTTGTTGGAGTGGTTACCAACATGGATCCTAAATTGTAGTAGTTTGTTAAGATCTATTAGCACAGGTATTATAATTTTAGTTGTTTTGGAGAATCCTAGGATAGGAAGGCCACCTCACACCTCTATTTGTTTCCTTTCTTCTTTTTATTATAAATACATATTCTAAATGATTAGAGAGGTTCAAATTGTTGAGCAGGGCTCCTTGATTGTAATATTTTGACTAAGTAAAATTGTTCTCTGGTTATGTCTTGGACATGATACATTTTGATTAATAGAAGTCAGTTCCTTTTTATCATATTGTTTCCTCTTATACTAAAATACTCATTATTGGATGATCCATTTTAGATGTTGTGGTTGTATTATGATGAATGTTTGATTATAATGTTGCTATGAATGTTTTTCAGTGTTCTTAGAATTTAAGTTCAAGAAGTTCTTGTGAATGAGTTTTTCTTCTCTTGGATGCTTGAAGACCTGATGTTAAGAAAATACCTTTCCATTTTCCTCTCTAAGTCTTCCTCCTATTCACTTTTATTCCAAACCACTGACTAAATTTAATCAATACCTCATTTGCTTATGCATTCTAGCCCATATTTTCTAAGTTAAAACATCCTTATTCTAATTTTTGTCCATTTGACCTTTAATCACTCATTTACATTTACAAATATTTTGATGGGTACTAGGCTTATCGACTTGCAATCGCAGGGTGTTTCTCAGTTCTAACATTCTTGGTTTCATTTCTGAGGAACAAATTGAAAACATTTATGTGGTATTGAATGACAAAGAAACATTGTTTCTGAAGGTGCATTATAAATTAGTACATTGAAGATTGCATCTTTCACCTGGCGACTCCACTATTTTAGTTGTGGCTCCCAAAGGCAGACACACGAGGTCTACTCCCCATCTACCTCTAGCAACACTTGAAGCTGAATCATAGAATATTCTCAAAAAAGGAAAGGCTTCTCAAGAAGGATTTTCAACTACTATACTAGGTACTTCTGGTCATTTGCATGATTCTACTTTTAAAACTCCAGTAGCCATATCTAACCCTCCTATTTTACCTTCTACTAAAGTTTCTAGAAGTTTAGATTTTGAAAATTTCCATGTTGAATATTCATGTTTTATCCCTCAAGTCAAAGAAGAAAGTTTTGAAACCCTTTTTCTCCTAATATTGTAAAGTGGTTCATACTTGAGAGTCTTGAAGATTTTCCTACTTTGGGTTTTCCTAGTCCTCCTCCTGTCAAAGTTACTCAGACTAAAAAAGAGGAAGCCTCTTTTCCCTTGGACCCTATACCATCTTCCCAAAAAACTCAAACTCTTCCTCTGAAAACTAAAACCTCTCCATCCAAATTTCCTCTTTCCCCAAAAATCCAAACTCCATCTCCCCCTTGTTCCCCTACAATTCACAACCCAATGGCAGGTGCTAATCTTCCTAGAAATAGGATGGATGTCATAGTGGTTGCTAGATATGCCCCTCTTATCTTACCTTAGCCTATGAATGCTCTCCCAGTTGGATACTACATTAAGTACATGCCCAAGTTTATTGGAGAGGAAGACACAACTGCAGAAGAACACCTTGCAATGCTTTATAGTTATGTAGATAATCTTAACATTGGAAATGAAGATGTATGGATGAGAGTATTTGTACAGATCCTTGATGGTGAGGCTAGAAAATGTTTAGGGGTTTGAATCCTAGATCTATTGTTGGGATTGAATCTTTGGATGATGCCTTCTTCAGTCATTGGGGGGATAAAAAGGATTTCCTTTATTATATTACATAATTTGGATCACTTAAGAGGAAAGACAGGGAATCTGTTTTTGACTTCTCATAGAGATTCAATAAAATGTACAACAATATTCCCACTTAAATAAATCCGACATAAACCTCTGCCAAGATTACCTATGCCAGTGATTTTGACCCTGAGTTATGCCTCCTGTTGAGAGAAAGAAGATATACCTCTTTATCTCATATGCAAGATGCAACTTTAGAAGTAGAATCCAATATATTGGCAGCTGTCAAACTCAGGGGAAAGTCTAATAGAGATAGAAGGAAAGGTAGGGCTGAAGCTTCAACCTATGAATACTATGTTTTCCACCCTCAGGTTGATGAACTTACAAAATTGGTAAAATCACTTTCTTTTGAAATGGAGAAGTTGAAACTTGAAGGAAAACAAAACTATAGAAACACATAGAATGATGACAATAGAGGTAATTTCAGGAGACCAAATAATGCCCCTTAGGTCATCCAAAGATATCTAAGAAATAGGGATAGGGATGATCAAGAAGTTTAAACCCCTCTCCAAAAAAACCTTCTTACTGATGAAGAAGGAGAGGATGAAGAAAGTGATCTTGAAATCCATTGTCTTGATGACACCTCTTCATATCCTCATTTGACCCAATATGCATATGAGGAGTCTCTCATGGATAGTCAATTAAATTAATTGAGTAAGAAGAGAAAACAAATGACAATCCTAATAGATACAACCTAAGGTCCAAAAATAAAGAGGAAAATATTGACACTTCTAATCAACCTACTAAAATAGAAAATTCTGATAAGTCTGTGATGACTAGCAGCAAAGGAAAAGATGTGTAAATATCTGAAACATTGGTTAAGATCCCTGCCCTAGAAGTTAAAGAGATTTTGAAATACCCATCCTCCTTTATCTTTGAAAATGAAATCCAAAACATCAAAATACCTGTACCTTTTTTGGAGCTAATTAATAATGAGGAATTTAAAAGATACCTTTATAAAATGATGCAGCCTGAGCCTTCTTTTAATTCCACAGATTCAATTAATCTCCAAGATTAAAAACCAACAGTTATTCTGGGACCTTTGGTAGAATACAAAGATGACTCTTCCCCTCCTTTCTATACATCATTGAACATTCATGATAAAGTGTTGCACAACTGCTTGGTGGACTCAGGGGAATCTCACAATCTCATGCCTAAAACAATCATGGATGATATTGGGTTGGAAATTACAAAAACCTACCATGAATTATTCTCCTTTGACTCTAGGAAAGTGAAATGTCTTGTGGTTATCAAATATCTGGTTGTTACCTTGTTTCAGTTGCCAATGAAAAGTGTGGTCATGGATATTGCGGTGGCTGATGTCCCCCCTAAGTTTGGGATTCTCTTGTCAAGATCTTGGATAAAAAGACTAGGTGGAACCTTGCAAATGGACCTTTCATATGCCACCATTCCTGTGTTTGGAGGAGAACATAGAAGGATTTACAGGGAGGCTCAATTATCCTACATCATCAGTTGTGAATCAAATCCCACCAACCATCCTATTTTTTCACTTGATACTGATTTAGGATCCAGTATATTGCAGCTCACTATGCTCCTCAACCTCCTATTGAAATCATAAAATATTCCATTACCGCTTGTGAAGAGTCTTTTTCTAATACCTCTGTTTGGAAGATGTTTTTTGATGGGGATTCTTCTAAAGAAGGTTCTGGTGTTGGGGTAGTATTCATTTTCCCTACTCAAGAGATCATTTCTTTATCCTACAAGCTTGAATTTGAAACTACAAACAATGTGGAAGAATATGAGGCTCTTGTTTTGGGCTTGAGGGCTGCCAAAGACATGAGGATTGAAGAGCTAGTATTGTTTGGAGATGCTGAATTAATTTTCCATCAAATCAAAAATCTATATCAAGATAAACACCATAGGTTAAGGACTTACAAAAATGAAGTTTGGGATCTTGTTGATAGTTTCTTCTTGTCTTTTAATATCTCATTTTTTCCAGGAGAGGAGAACACTATGGTAGATTCCTTGGCTGTTTCAGTAAGTAATTTTAGAGTTCCTTTGCCCCCTAAACTCAAATATGATGTGGAAGTGAAGTATAAACCCTCTATACCTGACAATGTCAAACATTGGAAGGTTTTTAAGGATGATATTGAGATAAAAATATTTCTTGAGACTGTGGATGAGTTTTTTGCCTTACATATTGATCAAGATCATTACACTAAAAAATGCCCTCATGCTGATATTTTTTGAATAAAATTGCCGACCATCATATTGTTCAGTTGCCCAGTAACCATATTCCAAAAGGACTAGTTCCTTTGGAGAGATTTTTTGATAGAAATGATGTTGCTATAAAGTTTAAAGGTTCAACTGAAAATGTTGATGTGACTGAATGTAATTTAGGTACAGAGGAGGATCCAAAGTATGTTAAGTTGTCTAGAAGCTTGTCAAAAGAACAAAGGGATGAATATGTTAATCTCTTAAAGGATTTTTCTGATGTGTTTTCCTGTAAATATGAATATTTGAGAACATATGACACAAGTGTTGACGATTAAAATCGCAACGAGGAATTTCGCCCGCAAAGTATTGCTAAATCCCTAGTATTTAAACTATGCTAATAATATAATACTAGTAGGTGGGACCCCCTTGTAGATTAGAGGCTTGAAGATAGTCATGTCACACATATTATTTTGTTGTTTTGATGCTGCTTACAAGATCTTATATGGTTGATGATGAAGTCATGGTTCTATTTTTGACATAACGACAGGTGGATGATTCTTTTTATGGGATGTTCTATTATTCAAAGCTCTAGTTTTATGTTATGATTGACACATATTTACAACTGCTACGTTTAATAATGTCACCATTATTTATTACATGTCTACACATGCATAAGAAATATGTTAGTAACACCATAAAAAAAGAAAAGGGAATAAGCTTATAAAAAAAAATCTAAAGGAAAGGGCCTATGTTATGCTATGTTAGAAGTTAGGTGCAATTAAAAATGTCAATCATGTTAGTGTTAGTAAAACTATTAAATGGTTATGTGATTTGAATTTGAGTTATTATGGGTGCATATGATATGGAAATGCATATGGTATGATATAAGGATTTGGAAATGGTTAATGTGAAGGTTTTGGGTGGCACATTTGGCAAGGAATATGGTCACAGGTTTCAATAGTATGGAAATCAATTACATGGTTTTAATGCATTGGTTAGTGTTAGTTGTCATGTACTTAGGAATTTAATAGATGAGGAGATGGAAATGACGTGCAGTAAATTCATGTCACTCCATACTTTCCCCCATCAAGACATCATCCTAGAATGGTCATTGTTGCATATTGATTTGTTGATTGTTAAGCTCCAAAATTCAAGGTTGGAAAGAAAACTCTTGGCCATCCCGCCCCTTTTAAGCTATCAGTTGTAGGTATGGTTCTTTTCCACCCATCCATGAATTACGCTCTATGTATGAACGGACAATGGCTAAGTAATGCTTGGTTTTGTTTTTTCCTGAGAACTTCAACTGTGTAAATGTGTGGTTTTTCTCTCTAGAATGACTATGTGGTTATTCGATTTGCATGTAAAAGAATTGGTTTGGTTGAGTTGGGCATTTGCTCATTGTTCTGTTGGTGAAAATTGTAATGGGTCTATCTATATTTTGGGTGAATATGGGTATTATCGCTCTATGTTTTTGGTGGAGGGTTTTTTCCTTATGTATTCTTGTTGGTTGCTTCCTCACAGTTATGAGGGTAACCCCATCCACTCATATTCAGAATGCCATTTGGTTTCTTTGTATGTTTCTCGGACTACCATTTGGTTGTTGTGTTTTTCCACATTCATGTTCATGGGATTATTCACATGGTCTTGCCATCAAAGTATCTCAGAAGTCTATCTTAGGGTGGCTATTATTCCAAGATTTATCCTTTATGGTTGTTGGGTGATGCCTCGGGTTATGCATTTCCACTGGAATTATTATCAAATGATTCAGATATTAAGAAACTGACAGAGGTTATACCTTTGTGTGTTTGGATAACTGTCACTGTCTAAGTGGACGTCCACCATCCCTATGCAAACATGAACTGTTAAGAACCAAATATCAATATAGCATAGAAAAACCTCAGAATAAGTACTCAACGCCTTGAAAAACAGATAATTTTAGATAATAAGCCTCTTTGAGGGGGAAACCTCCTTTTACCCCACATAAATGTTCAATTACAAGATGATTCCAAATTAAAATGTCTCCTTGGTATATATAGGAGACTAGGAGGTATAATTACAACTAATGGAATAAGGATGACATAAATCAAATAACATTACTAATGTAATATGCCCCAATTAAGGGGTAATGAGCCAATATTAGGGCTTAACATGCCCCTCCCCTTGAGACAAGTGTTGTCCACAATGCTTGAGTAACTCTGGATGCGTTTGTATAAAAGACTCATCTTCCCAAGTGGAATCTTCAGCCGATAGTTTCCTCCATTTAATGATACACTCTGAAATGGATCTATTCCTC
>SNQJ01S0078500.1:0-15833 GCA_010110895.2 Picea sitchensis
ATCTCATATGGATCATCCAATCATGAGTATTTCATAATAAGAGGCAACAAGATGATAAAAGGAAATTGACTTCTATTAATCAAAATGTCTCAAGTCCAACACATAACCAGAGAACAATTTTACTTAGTCAAAATATTACAATCAGGGAGCTCTGCTCAACCATTTGAACCTCTCTAATCATTTATAATATGTATTTATAATCAAAAGAGGCAACAACTAGAGGTGTGAGTTGGCCTTCTTATCCTAGGATTCTCCAAAATAACTACAATTCTAACTCCTGTGCTAATATATATTAACAAACTGCTAAAATTGAGGAGCCATGTTGGCAACCACTCTAACAAGAATTAAATGGCATGTCTTCTAGCTAAGGCACATTGTTCCCCAGTGCCAAGTGTCCTCCAAGCTCGTATGATGCTTCCAAGCTACCACCTGTGATCCTTGTTTCTCTCCACATCATCAAAAATCAGGAAGGAGTCATGAATTCGAATCTTTGACTATAATGGTTAGTTCGTAGCACCATTTTGTAGCGCATTTGGTAGCCAATTCTGTAGTGCCATTTGTAAAACAACTCTTCAGATTATGTAGTGCTTCATGTGTAATAGCTCTGTAGATTCCGTAGTGTCTCCCATAAAATAGCTTTTCTCTTTCCATAGCGCCACTCCTGTGTAACAACTCCGCAGATTCTGTAGCACCGCTTGTGAAATAGCTTTGCAGATTCTGTAGCATCATTGTTGTGTTTGGCTAGGATATTTTGTAGCACCTTTTGTATCGCAACTACAGAACATCCTGTATAGACAATTCTGTAGCGCCATGGCGCTACAGAATCTCTGTGTTTTTTCTGTGTGATGTAATCAATTCTTCAAAAACACAAAAAACTTAGCTGGTGGACTAGGAGTCTGTAGATGCATGTATAGGTGGAAAAGTCATACTTACTTGATCATTTCAAACTTGCAAAAATAGATCACCCACAAAAATGGATCTTCCATTCCCCCATATACTTCATCAATATAGCACTCCTTGTTGTAGGAGAACTTCCCACTATCATAGAAGCATCGTTTTCCTTTGCAGGGGTACTCCTCTTAACTACAGGTTCATCTCTTTCTATTTCATATTGTACCAGAACATTTAAGTTCCTCTGGGCCAGTTCATCTTTGAAATGTTGCAATTCTTCTTTGATCTTTATGTTTTGGGACTGAAAGATTTTTGTTTTCCTGTATAGGGTCTTAAGTTTCCTATGAAGAGGCAAGGCTCTTCTTGCTGAAAATATTTCCAGATCAATGGTTTCATTGTACATGTCCATGAGCTCCTTCATATTTCTTCTCCCAATCAAACTTTCTGCCTTCAAACGAGAAACGTATTTCCTAGCATCCTTGAGTTGTCTGGTCAATCTTTTGAAAGTGGGATTACTAGGGGGAGTGTTGATGTTGATAACCTCAATAGGTTTATCAATGGCTTTACCTTTATCTTTCTACTAAACAAAGGCTATGTCTATAACCTCAATAGGCTTCTCAATGACTTTACCTTTATCTTTCTCTTTCCTTGGAACTGAAACCTTGGGTAAGACTTCTGCTTCAATAGCTTCCTTGTGGGTTGATGATCTAGTAAAAGGCTTCTTGACTCTGATCTTATCTATTGGAGCAGGTGAAGGGAAATGAAATTTCCTCCCCCTCTTGGTTGTGGTTTTGTTTTATGAAGGGACTTATCGCAATTCAGGTGTAGGAGGAGGTGAAAAATCTCTCCGTGGGGAGTGATGAACCTCCCTCTCTTATTCTTCAATTTCCTTATGGGTTTCTTTGTCTTGAGTAGTGGGTTTTCTTTTTCTCTTCCTACTTGTTCTTGTTGGGGCAACACTACTAGATGGAAAAGGGCTCTTCATCCTATATTGAGGGGTAGAGGCTATATCTAGTTGCATATGGGCAGAGACAATGAAATTTTCCCAAGAAATGTTCCCTTTCTTCAACTCTTCCATCACCAGCATCCTGATCAACCTAGAGTGGAAAACACTAGTGTCCACATTCTTGGACTTGGCTTGGACTCTATCAAACATCTTTCCCATACTCCTCAACAAATAAAAAGGGATATTCATCGAATCCTTACCAGTGAAATGTAGCAAGAGTCATATATGATACTTGTATGTCATGTTAAATGTTCCCTCACATGTAAAATATCTCTAGATTATATTCAACATTTTATAAAAGCCTTCAACTAGGTGGCTCCTAGGCACTCCCTTAAACAAATTGTCTTTCTGATAATCTGGTTTGAGGAAATCCTTGGAAAAGGCAGCATTGAGGATCATGGATTTGAACCACCTCTCACCAGTTTTAGGTATCTTAGTGGTTGCTGCAATAGAGGCTTTTGATACCTCAAACTCAAGGTTTCCCACCTTGGTCTTAATGCCATCAAAGTGTAATGCAAACTTCCTTTCTACTTCAGGGTTTCCCCTTTGCATGTTTTGACAAAAAGAGAGGCAACCAACCCTTTGGAAAACCTCCTTGACCATAGGCTCAACATCAAATAGGTGCATGTTAGAAGGTTCAATCCTGACCACACTCCCTCCCTTGTGAGACTTATTCATTTGAGGTGTATCCACGGATATAAACAGGGGATCAAAAGTTGTAATTCTATGAGGGGTAAAGAAACCAAACAGAGGCAAAGATCTATGAGGTTTGATAGTGACTAATGGTTACTCTTTCAAGGATTTTCCTCCAACTCACTTTTGAATTAACAATAGACTGTTCTGATGGTTTTTTAAAAATGAGAGAAAGAAACTATGAGGAAAGGTATGCAAGGATGAATTGTTCATTTTTATGCCACCATACAATGGTCATCAAAGCTTTAAAACATAGGGCCTGCTATCCTCCTCACTGCCAGCAGACTTTGAGATAAAAATGTAGGATGACACAGTGAATAAGGGAGGCTAATGCATGGATCTTGTGAATACAGAATATGGCACTGATAAATCCAAGGAAAATGCAGCACTGGGACAAGGGATCTATAGTGTAGTTTTGGCAGTGATTTCTGTAGCACAATGTAGACACATGATCCAAGTGAATGAATGGGCATTCAATATTCTGAAGTAAAATGGTGTGACCTTAGTATAGGAAAAATCCAGTTGGAAAATGGCTATGGAGTCTACGGAAGAAGAGATATAGATGCAAATGGGTGAGAGAAGATGCAACCTGCAGTGCTAGGCGCTACCAAAAGATAATGCAGGGGTATCTTAGAACTTTTCCATGCAGCTGAAAAGGTTCACGAAATACCTGGAGGTTATGGTTGATGATGGAAGATCTGCAGCAAGCTATGGAACTGTTACATCCACCTCAGCCTCCAATTTATCTCTAACAGTCGATCTCGTAGCGCAATCTGTAGCTTTGTATGAACTAGTGATTTCAGCAACGCCGACCTTAGGAGGAAAATTTCAAATTGATAAACAGTTAGCAAGCTCATAAATGACCAAATCTCAATATTCCTTTTGAATACAAGGGTGATAAAAACAATGGAATACATGACATTAGCTGATGATGGCGAATTATGGTAAAGGAGCATAGGACAAAGGTGTGGTACAGGAACACCTAGTGAATTGGCAACGCCTTTTTCAAAGTTTTATTTGACCCCCTTAACGGACATAGGGACAGCATGGAAAGGATAAATAGCTTGAGTGGATGGAGTGACTTGTCAGGTCGTTAGGATCATGGGGTCGATAATGCTTGGTGTCGAGTCAAAAGACGAGTCAAAGACATAAACCGTAAAATGAACCTAGGGTACAATCATATGTGTGGGCCAAAAAAATGAGCAAAAACCCAAGTCTTTATTTGTTTAGACTAACCTAACAAATCAAAAAGAGAAAAATAAAGAAAACCTAAAGACTAAAGGATAAAAATTAAAACCTAAGGGACAATAGATCCATGACAACTTCATGTGATAACATTGGCTCCACAGGGGATGGCATGCTCCCTGTGAGCTGCCAAGAACAAGCAACTTCAATGACTTATCCTAGGGCTATGGGGTCACTTATTCAACAGAAATAAAACAAAAATGATATTTACAATGAATGGAAAACCACTCATGGATTACGCAAAATAATTTTTCAGAAAGTGCCTATTGACAGGGCCACCAAAAACTTCGGAATCCTAAAAATTTTGCAACTTATAAGTGTTACTTGAAAATACCTCAGAAATATTGAAGGGACCAATCCACAGGGATTCAAATTTACCATGTTTTCGTTTGTCTTGCTCAGGTGCATCCCACTTCAGCACTAAATCTCCCAGCTAGAAATATTCTTTGCTTACCTTCTTGTCAAAGTCTTTCTTGATCTTTTGTTGATGGTCTTGTGCTTTGTCCAGTAGTTTCTCCCTAATCTATTTCACTTCTACCAACTGTTGTATCCTTCTGACCATATCATCAGGTTCTCCTTGGTAGTCCTGGAGGAATTTTTCCACAAGAAAGGCAAGTTGAGTAGGAAATATAGCCTCAACCCCATATACAAGTTGAAAAGGAGAGACACCAAGTGACCTCTTTGTCGTAACTCTATCAACCCACAAAGCAAATTTTAGTTTTGAGTCCCATGCTTTCTTGTTGTCTTCTAACAATATCTTGATTATCTTTATAAATCTCTTGTTAGAGGATTCTGCCAAACCATTGTCTTAGGGGTAGTAAGGAGTAGAATGAACCAATGTAATCCCATACTATTCACAGAACTTGATCAATGGTTCAGCCTTGAAGGATGCAACATTGTCAGTAATAATTTTTCTTGGACAACCAAATCTTGACATGATGTCCTCAAGAAAACTAATGATTACCTTGTGGGAGGCATTCCTTGTAGGAATGGCTTCTATCCACTTGGTGAAATAATCAATGGTAGTCAAAATCCACCTATGATGACCACTTGAAGTGGGTTGTATTTCGCCAATGAAGTCAAGACCCCACTGCTGAAAAGGTCCTGAAACTACCACAGGCTTCAATGGAAAAGATTTGAGCTACTGCTTTCCAGAAAACTTTTGGCATTTCACACAAGCTCTAATCTTTGCACAAACATCAGTAAAAAGGACAGGCCAAAAATACCCATCTCTAAGGATCTTATAGGCTGTGGATCTCCAAAAGTGATGGCCCCCACATAAGCTATCATGAAAATCAGTCATGGCCCTTTGGGTCTCCTATGGATCTATACATCTCAAAATCACTCCTAGAGGATCTTTCCAATACAAAACTTGGTCAATAAGACAATATCTGATAGATTTAAGCTTCAAAGCTCTTACCTTGTTCTTTTCCAGACCATCAAAAGGTTGCAACTTCTATAGAAAATATATGATGTCCTTATACCAAGTGCATTCTGCCAAGTTTGGGCTGACATGAGAACCTTTATCAGCCAACTCAGCTTATTGATTTTCTGAGTTTATGTTCATGAAGTTAACCCCCAAATGTTTGCAATTTGATTCATTCATCAACCTAGCTAAACCTTGGCCTTTCACCAATTTAGTGGGCTTTATTTCAAGGTCAAATTCCATAATTTTGGCAATCCATTTGCTACTCCTCCAATCCATGTCAGGTTGGATAAATATATCTTTCACTGAAGCTGAAGGGACATATGCAACAATCTTTGAATGCATTACATATACTCTGAAAACCTTGAGGGATTTGACCAAAGCATAGTCCTGCTTTTCCATGATATCATATTTCATTTATGCATCCTTCAATGCCCTGCTAAAAAAGGAAATAGGATGCTCGAACTCCTCTGCATTTTTCTACAATAAAACATCAACCACTGTGTCAAATGAGGCAAAGGAAAATATCAGAAAATCCCTGGAGTATTCAGGGTTGATGAGCACATGTTCTTCAGTCAAATCCTTTTTTATTTGATCAAAAGAATCTCGAGACTCAATAGTCCATTTGACCTCATTTCCTTTCCTAAGAATGGTTGTAATGGACTTCACCAATTCAGCAAAATTTGAAATGAACCTTCTTAGAAAATTGATTTTCCACAAGAAAGATTGAACTTTTTTCTTTGATCTAGGAAGAGATAAGGCATGGATATATTCTACCCTACTTGAATCAATCCTTACCCCTTCTGCTGATATAATGTGGCCCAATAACTTTCCCTCCTTCATAGCAAACAAAGACCTTTTAGGATTGAGAGGCCAAACTTTCTGCACTTCAAGAAGACCTTTTTCAAATGATGATAATGTTCTTTATCAGATTGTGAGAACATTGTAATGTTATCTAAATAGATGACTACAAACTTTTCATTTTCCCCAATAAAGGCAATGTTCATTGTTCACTGAAATCTCGCTCCTGTATTCATCAATCCAAAGGGCATTTTAGCATACATGAATGTGCCCCAACGAGTAGTGAAGGTTGTCTTCTCTCTATCTTCAGGAAAGATAGAGATCTGATTGTAGCCAAAGAATCCATCAATCATAGACATCCTAGATGCACCAGTCACCCACTGCAAAATGTGATCCATCTTTGGTAGGGGGTAATTATCTTTCTTGGATATTCTATTCAAATTCCTGAAATCGACACATAGTCTGATCTCCCCATTCTTCTTCCTTACTGGGACCAAGTTAGCCACCCATTCAGAGTATCTCAAAGGAATGATGAGTTTGGCATCCAAAATCTTCTTTACTTCTTTTTCCATAATAGGCAGCAGCATGGGATTTATCTGTCTAAGTTTTTTCCTAAAAGGCTTGGTCTCCTCTTTCAAAGGGATCTTATGTTCAATGATGTTTGTGTCATATGTTCTCAAATCTTCATATTTTCAGGAAAACACATCAACAAACTCTTTTAAAAGCTTAACATATTCAACCCTTTGTTCCTTTGACAAGTTGTTAGACAACTTAACATACTTTGGATCCTACTTTGTACCTAAATTGCATTCAGTCACATCATCATTTTTAGTTGAACCTTTAACCTTTACAACAACATCATTTCTATCAAACAATCTCTCCAAAGGAACTAGTCCTTTTGGAATATGGTTGCTGGGCAACTAAACAATATGATGGTCAACAATTTTATTCAGAAAAATATCAACATGAGGGATTTTTTCAGTATCATGATCTTGATCAATATGTAAGGCAAAAAACTCATCCACAATCTCAAGAAATATTTTTATCTCAAGATCATCCTCAAAAACCTTCCAATGTTTGACATTGTTAGGTATAGAGGGTCTATACTTCACTTCCACATCATATTTGAGTTTAGGGGACAAATGAACTCTGAAATTACTTGTCAAGATAACCAAGGAATATGCCATAGTGTTCTCCTCTCTTGGAACAAATGATATATTTAAATCTAAGAAGAAAATATCAACAATATTCCAAACTTCATTTTTGTAAGTCCTTATCCTGGGGTGTTTAGCTTGATACAGATTTTTGATTTGATGAACAATTAATCCAGCATCTCCAAACACTACTAGCTCTTCAATCTTCATGTCTTTAGAATCCCTCAAACCCAAAACAAGAGCCTCATATTATGCCACATTGTTTGTAGTTTCAAATTCAAGCTTGTAGGATAAGGAAATGACCTCTTGAGCAGGGGCAATAAAGACTRCCCAAGMACTAGCACCTTCTTTAGAGGAAGCACCATCAAAAAAMATCTTCCAAACAAAGGTATCAGGAAGAGGCTCTTCACAATAGGTAATGKATTGTTTTMTGATTTCAATAAGAGGTTGAGGAGCATYAGTGAGTTGTAATATAYTGGATCCTAAATCAGTATCAAGTGAAAAAATAGGGTGKTTGGTGGGATTTGCTTCATCACTAATGATGTAGGCTAATTGAGCCTCYCTGTAAAGCCTTCTATGTTCTCCCCCAAACACATGAATGGTGGCATATGAAAGGTCCATCTGCAAAGTTCCCCCTAGTCTTTTTATCCAAGATCTTGACAAGAGCATCCCAAACTTAGGGGGACATCAACCACCACAATATCCATGACCACACTTTTCATTGGCAACTGGAGCAAGGTAACAACTAGATATTTGATAACCCCAAGACACTTCACTTTCCTAGAGTCAAAAGAGTATAATTCATGATTAGCTTTTGTAATTTCCAACCCAAGCTCATCCATGATTGTTTTAGGCATGAGATTGTGAGATTCCCCTGAGTCCATCAAGTAGTTGTGAAACACTTTGTCATGAATGTTTAATTATGTATAGAAAGGAGGGGAAGAATCATCTCTATCCTCTACCAAAGGTCCCAGGATGACTGCTGGTTTTTCATCTTGTAGGTTAATTGAATATATGGAATTAGAAGAAGGCTCGGGCTATATCATTTTAGAAAGGTATCTTTTGAATTCTTCATTCTTAATCGGCTCCAAAAAAGGTACAGGGATTTTGATCTTTTGAATTTCATTTTCAAAACTAAAGGAGGATGGGGACTTGAGAATATCTTTAATTTATAGGGCAAAGATCTTAACCAATGTTTGAGGGTTTTGCACGTCTTTTCCTTTGTTTCTAGTTGTCATAGCCATATCATAATTTTCTATTTTAGTGGGTTGATCAGAAGTGTCAGTCTTTCCCTCTTTATTTTTGGAAATTAGGTTATATACATTAGGATTGTCATTTTGTTTTTCCTTTACTCAATTCATTTAACCAACTATCCATTAGAGACTCTTCATATGCAAATTGGGTCAAATGAGGAGATGAAGAGGTGTCACCAAGACAATGGATTTCAGGATCAATTTCTTCATCCTCTCCTTCTTCATCAACAACAAGTTTGTTTTGGAGAGGGGTTTGAACTTTTTGATCATCCCTATCCCTATTTCTTGGATATCTTTGGAGGACCTGAGGGGCATTATTTGGTCTTCTGAAATTACCTCTATTGGTTGCATTCTGTGTGTTTCTATAGTTCCATTTTCCTTCAAGTTTCAACTTCTCCATTTCAACAGAAAGTGATTTTACCAATTTTGTGATTTCATCAACCTGAGCGTGGACAACAGAGGATTCTAAGGTTGAAGCTCTAGCACTACCTTTCCTTCTATATCTATCAGACTTGCCCCTAAGTTTGTCAACTACCAATATATTATATTCTACTTCTAAGGTTGCATCTTGCATATGAGCTAAAGAGGTAGATCTTCTTTCTCTCAACAGGAGGTAGAACTCAGGGTCAAAAGCATTGGCATAGATAATCTTGGCAAAGGTTTATGTAGGCTTTATTTCAGTGGGAATCTTGTTGTACATTTTATTGAATCTCTTTGAGAAGTTAGAAACAGATTCCCCCTCTTTCCTCTTAAGTGATCCAAATTTTGTAATATAATAAAGGAAATCTTTTTGATCCCCCCAATGCTTCAAGAAGGCATCATCCAAAGCCTCAATCCTAGCAATAGATCTAGGATTCAAGCCCCTAAACCATTTTCTAGCCTCACCATCAAGGCTATGTACAAATAATCTCATCCATACATCTTTATTTTCATTGTTAAGATTGTATGCATAACTATAAAAAGCTGCAAGGTGCTCTTCTGCAATTGTATCTTCCTCCCCAGTGAACTTGGACATGTAGTACTTAAGGTAGTCTCCAACTAGGAGAGCATTCATAGGCTTAGGTAAAATAAGCGGGGCATACCTAGCAACCACTATGGCATCCATCCTATTTCTAGGAATATTAACACCTGCCATTGGGTTGTGAACTGTAGGGGAACAAGGGGGAGATGGAGTTTTGACAACTGAAAATACAGTTTGGATTTTTGGGGAAAGAGGAAACAAGGATGGAGAGGTTTCAATTTTCAGAGGAAGAGTTTGAGTCTTGGGGGAAGATGGTATAGGGTCTAAGGGAAAAGAGGTTTCCTCTCTTTTAGTCACAGTAACTTTGATAGGAGGAGGAGTAGGAAGGCCTAAAGTAGGAAAATATTCAAGACTCTCAAGTCTGAACCAATTTACAACATCAGGAGAAAAAAAGGTTTCAAAACTTTCTTCTTTCACTTTGGGGCCAAAAGATGAGTATTCAACAGGAAAAATTTCAAAATCCAAACTTCTAGAAACTTCAATAGAAGGTAAAAAAAGGAGGGTTAGATATGGTTACTAGAGTTTTAAAAATAGAATCATGTAAATGACCAGAAGTAGTTGGTATAGTAGCTGGAAAGCCTTCTTGAGAAGCCTTTCCTTTATTGATAACCTTCTCTAGGTCAGCTTCAGTTGTTTCTAGAGGTAGATTTGGAGTAGACCTCATGTGTCTCCCTTTGGGAGCCACAACTGAAAGAATGGAGTCTCCGGGTGCAAGATGCAATATTCAATGTATTGATTTCTAATGCACCTTCAGAATTTGTATTGCTTTGTCGTTCAATCCTAGGGAAATGTCTTCAATTCTTTCCCCAAAAATAATGCCAAGAATGTTATCACTGAGAATCACCCTCATATTGCAAGAGGATAAGCCCAGTACCCATCAAAAAGGTTTGTAAATGTAAATGAGTGATTAAAGGTCAAATGGACAAAACTCGGAATAAGAATGTTTTAACTCATAAATCTGGGCTAGCATGCATAATAAAATGAGGTCTTTATTAACTTCAGTTGTTGGTTTGGGATAAAATTTAATAGAAGGAAGACTTAGTGAGGAAGGTGGAAAGGTCTGGTATTAACATCAAGTCTTCAAGAATCCAAGAGAAGAAAAAATCAGTCACAAAAACTTCTTGAACTTAAAGTTTAAGAACACTGAAAAACATTCATAACAACATTATAATCAAACATCCATTATAAAACAACCACAACATATCATATGGATCATAGTAACAAGATGATAAAAGGAAACTGAATTATATTAATCAAAATGTCTCAAGTCCAATACATAACCAAAGAACGATTTTACTTAGTCAAAATATTACAATCATAGAGTTATTCTCGACCATTCGAACCTCTCTAATCATTTAGAAGATGTATTTATAATAAAAAGAGAAAAGGCAACAACTAGAGGTGCCAGTTGGCCTTCCTATCCTATGATTCTCCAAAACAACTACAATTCTAACACTTGTACTAACAGATATTAAAAAACTGCTACAATTTAGGATCCATGTTCGCAACCACTTTAACAAGAATTAAATGGAATGTCTTCTAGATAAGGTGCATTCTTCTCTAGTTTCTCTCCACATCATAAAAAATTAGGAAGGATTCATGATTCTGAACCTTTGACTGTAATGGCCAATTCGTAGCACCATTATGTAGTGCATTTGGTAGCCAATTCTGTAGTGCCCTTTATAAAACAAATCTGCAAATTTTGTAGCGCTTCCTATGTAACAACTTTGCATATTCTGTAGCGCCTCCAATAAAATAAATTTTCTCTTTCCGTAGCACCACTCATGTGTAAAAACTTTGCAGATTATGTAGCGCCACTTGTGAAATAACTCTGCAGATTTCGTAGCGCCATTTTTGTGTTTGGCTAGGAGATTCCATAGAGCCTTTGGTAGGGAAACTGCAGAACATCCTGTATAGACAATTCTGTACTGCCATGGCGCTACAGAATCTATGTGTTTTTTCTGTGTGATGTAATCAATTCTTCAAAAACAAAAAAAACTTAGTTGATGGACTAGGAGCCTGAAGATAACTGTATAGGTGGAAAAATCGTACTTCCTTGATCATTTCAAACTTGCAAAACGATATCACCAACAAAAATGGATATGTCATTCCCCCATCTACTTCATCAATCTATCACTCCTCCTTGTTGCAGGAGAACTTCCCTATGTCATAGCAACATATTTTGTGTTTGCAGGGGTACTCTTATTAACTGTAGGTTCATCTATTTCTATTACATCTTGTACCAAAACATTTAAGTTCCTTTCGGACAATTCATCCTTGAAATGTTGCAATTCTTATTTGAGCTTTCTGTTTTGGGACTGAAAGATTATTTTTTGCCTATACAGGGTCTTAAGTTTCCTATGAAGAGGCAGGACTCTTCTTGCTGAAAACCTTGCTAGATCAAGGGTTTCATTGTACATGTCCATGAGCTCCTTCATCTTTCTTCTCCCAATCCTTCAAATGAGCAACTTCTTTCCTAGTATCCCTGAGCTGTCTAATCAATATTTTGAAAGTGGGATTACTAGAGGGAGTGTTGATGTTGATAACCTCAATAGGTTTCTCAGTGGCTTTACCTTTATCTTTTTACTGAACAGAGGCTATGTCTATAACCTCAATGGGCTTCTCAATGACTTTACCTTTATCTTTCTCTTTCCTTGGAACTAAAACCTTGGGTAAGAATTCTGCTTCAACAACTTCGTTGTGGGCTAATGATCTAGTAAAAGGATCCCAACTCTGATCTTATCTGTTGGAGCAGGTGAAGGGAAATGAAATTTCCTCCCCCTCTTGGTTTTTGTTTTGGTGCAGGAGGATGTGAAAAATATCTTTGTGGGGAGTGATGAACCTCCCTCTCTTCTTCTTCAATTTCCTTAGGGGTTTCTTTGTCTTGAGTAGTGGGTTTTCTTTTTCTCTTCATGTTTATTCTTGCTGGGGAAACACTACTAGATGGAAAAGGGCTATGCATCCTATATTGAGGAGTAGAGGATATATCTAGCAACATATGGGTAGAGAAAATGAATTTTTCCTAAGAAATGTACATTTTCTTCAACTCTTCCATCACCAACATCCTGATCAACCCAGAGTGGAAAACACTAGTGTCCATAGCCTTGAACTTGGCTTGGACTCTATCAGACATCTTTCCCATACTCCTCAATAGATCAAAAGGGATATTCATTGAATCCTTACCAGTGAACTACAACAAGAGTCTTATATGATACTGGTATATCATGTTAAATCTTCCCTCACATGAAAAATATCTCTGGATTATTTTCAACGTTTTATCAAAGCCTTCAACTAGGTGGCTCCTAGGCACTCCCTTAGACAAATTGTCTTTTTGATAATCTAGTTTGAGGAAATCCTTGGAAAAGGAAACATTGAGGATCATGAATATGAACCACCTCTCACCAATGTTAGGTATCTCAGTGGTTGTTGCAATAGAGGCCTTAGATACCTCAAACTCAAGGTTTCCCACCTTGGTCTTAATTCTTGGCCTTAGATAATGCAAACTTCCTTGCTACTTTAGGGTGTCCCCTCTACATGTTTTGTCAAAAAGAGAGTCTGCCAACCCTTTGGAAAACCTCCCTGACCATAGGCTCAACATCAAATAGGTGCATGTCATAAGGTTCATTCTTGACCACACTCCCTCCCTTGTGATACTTCTTCCTTTGAGGTGTATTCATGGATATAAACATGGGATCAAAAGTTGTAATGCTATGAGGGGTAAAGAAACCAAACAGAGGCAAAGATATATGAGGTTTGACAGTGACTAATGGTTACTATTTCAAGGATTTTCCTCCAACTCACTTTTGAATTAACAATAAACTGGCCTGATGGTTTTTTAAAAATGAGAGAAAGAAACTATGAGGAAAGGTATGCAGGGATGCACTATTCAGTTTTATGCCACCATACAATGGTCATCAAATCTTTAAAATGTAAGGGTTGTTATCCTCCTCACTGCCAACAGACTTTGAGATTAAAATGTAGGATGACACAGTGAATAAGGGAGGCTAATGCATGGATATTTTGAATACAGAAGATGGCACTGATAAATCCAAGGAAAATGGAACAATGCGATAGGGGATTCGTAGTGTAGTTTTGACAACGATTTATGTAGCGCAGTGCAGACACATGAGCCAAGTGAATGAATGGTCATTCAATATTCCGAAGTAAAACTGCTTGACCTTGGTATAGGAAAAATTCAGTTGGAAAATGGCTATGAAGTCTGTGGAAGAAGAGCTACAGATGAAAATGGGTGAGAGAAGATGCAACCTGTAGTGCCAGGCTCTACCAAAAGATAAGGTAGGGGTATCTTAGCACTTTTCCATGTAGCCGAAAAGGATCACGAAATACCTGGAGGTTATAGCTGATGATGGAAGATCTGCAGCAAGCTATGGAACTATTACATCCACCTCAACTTCCAATTCAACTCTAACATTAGATCCCATAGTGCAATCTGCAACTTTGTCTGAACTAGTGATTTCAACAACGTCGATCTTAAGAGGAAAATTTCAAATTGATAAACAGTTAGCAAGATCATAAATGACCAAATATCAATATTCCTTTTGAAGATAAGGGTGTTGAAAACAATGGAATACATGACATCAGCTAATGATGGAAAATTATGGTAAAGGAGCATAGGACAAAGGTGCGCTATGAAAACGCCTAGTGAGTTGGCAATGCCTTTTTCAAAGTTTTATTTGACCCCCTTAACGGACATAGGGACAACATGGAAAGGATAAAGAGCATGAGTGGATGGAGTGACTTGTCAGGTCATTAGGATCATGGGGTCAATAATGCTTGGTGTCAAGTTAAAATATGAGTCAAATACATAAACCACAAAATGAACCTAGGGTACAATCATATGTGTGGGCAAAAACCAATGTCTTTATTTGTTTAGACTAACCTAAGCAAATCACAAAGAGAAAATTAAAGAAAACCTAAAGACTAAAGGATAAAAATTAAAACCTAAGGGACAAAAGACCCATGACAACTTCATGTGATAACACTAGGCACATAATTTATCCACACCTTCTAACTTGTCAACAAGCTTGGAGCTAGGAAAATGACAAAAAATTGAAAGTGCTCAGAAATTGAATCTGAACTTACCAGGAGGTGCGTTGAGCTGAGGCAAGTAGGCTGGTGAAATATGTTTTTAGAAAATCCAAATCTTACCCCTTGAAACTGAGCTTGCGTAAATCTGCACTGGTACTTCTGGTACTAGTTCTGGTTTCTTGGTTTTTCTGGTACGAGTGAAAACTAGGGTTTCACTTTTCGAAGGCCCTGGCCACTGATAAGGTGTAGTCAAGATTCTAATGAGTTTGCTAGGCTAGGGTGTAATATCCATAGGACAAGCCCCAATTGTATTATGAATTGTAAACATGTTTTGTAGGCTGGCGAGCCGAGCAATTATAAGTTGGTAGGCTTATGTGTTAGTAGGTTGGAGAGCCTAGGTGTTAAAGGCCAAGAGCTTGTTTTGTACATGTAAGTATTCATATTATTAATATAAAAACATCATTGCGTGTAGACCAACCACAATAAAAGAGAATGTGGGACTAAGCTCCACTAGGCTAGGTAAGGGATGTTGGGATTTAGTGACAACTAATTCCTCTAATGATGGATTTGGATCTTATTATTCTACATTGGTTACAACCAAATAGACCAAGTTAGAATATGGATAGGGGTTTCATTTAATAATTTGTTTCTTGTAAATGTATATAAATACATGTAAGCCCATAGAGGCAGAGAGAGAGACAAAGTCAGAAGTCAGAACTTGCTAGTCTGTTGTAATCTCCATGATCTGAATAATAAGAAAATCGATGCCTATGCTTGGTGGAGGTAGCCCAACGTTTGGGTGAACCATGTGAAATCCCTGTGTTTCGTATCTGTATGATTGTTAGTTATCATATGTGAATTGTGTTTTCCTCATTTGTAATTCTAACAAGTGGTATCAGAGTTGGTTGGAGGATCATCAAATTCTCGGAGGATCCACATGAGTGAAATATGTGAGAGGTGCATCGAGTTAAACATCACCGCAGGTCCCTCCTCTGGAAGCGTGCAATGTCATACTAGTCACACTTCACACACATTTGAAAACCTAGAATCACCGCAGTCTAGGAGTGTGGTACAGTGTGGATACTTTTTAAGATCGCTGCACTCTAGGTATATCAAGAGGTGCAGCGACGAATCCTTAAGATAAACGTTCGTATGGATTTTTCCTTCCTCAAAAATTAAAGGCATGGTTTTATGAAAGTGGAAAGGTATGGTTTATTATTATATTTGGAATTAAATATAATATAAAGGTGGAGGATAAAATATAGTATTTTAAAGGAGTACTTTTTATGTGAGG
>SNQJ01S0078500.1:15843-26780 GCA_010110895.2 Picea sitchensis
AATGGTAGTCATTAGGATTTGAAAGAGAAAGGGATTCTTAGCTTTGATTCATGGTTTTGGTTTTCATTCTTTTATTATTTTGTTATGAAGATTGATTTGGTTATTGTAATAGAAGATTGATTCATTGGCGTGAGCTCACATATGTTGTTGTGTTATTTAACTCTTCACATGTTGTACTTTCTTTTCCTTCATGTAGTTCTCCATTTCTAGATTCATTCCTTCACACAATTTCTCATTCCTAGATTAATTTCATTTACGCAACTAGACTAATTCAATTCCAAGTCATGTGTTAGATTAATGATTCTATTTCAGTCATGTGTTAGATTAATGATTCAATTTCAGTTGTAGCTTAAACATTAGATTAGATTAGTCCCACTTCAATCTTTCATATACTTTGTGTGTTCTTCGTCAGTTTACAAACCCCGGGATGACAAATTAGATAGTTGGGTAAATACTACAATGCAATTAATTCAACATTAGTTTGGCCCAATGTAACGACTGTTGTTCCTTTTGTTCTGATTGATGTTCCTTTTGCAGGTCGTGTTGTTCCTTTGAATAGAACAATTTTTGTTCCCTTTACGATTGTTGTTCCTTTACAGGTGTTGCATCTCTGGAGGCTGGGTATTGAAAACGAAAGGTAAGAACCTATGTAGGTGACAAGTAAAACACTTGTGCCAATGCCCACCTTTGGTTGATGCATAGAGGTTGTTTTAGGACATCTTTAGAGCCCAACACTCTGGAATCTTAAGATGTATGATTTACTGGTGCAACAAGGGTTGCAAAAAACATTGGCAGGCAAGTCAAAGAAACCAACAGCCATGACGAATAAGGAATGGGAAGATCTGGATGCAAAATATCTTAGTACCATTTGTTTATGTCTGGAAGATGATGTTATGTTTAATATTGTAGTAGAGGATACAACATCAGGCTTATGGAGAAAGTTGGAAAGTCTATATATGACGAAGTCCTTGATGAGCAGAATCTACTTGAAGAGACAATTGTATATTTTGTGGATGAAAGAAGGTACAAAAGTTGTTGACCATTTAAATACCTTCAATACCCTTATAGTTAAATTGACTAGTATGGAAGTTAAATTCGAAGATGAAGATAAGGCTATTACACTATTGTGTTCATTGCATGAGTCTTGGGATAATCTAGTCACCTCTATTAGCTTTAGCTCAGAAGATGTTTTAGATTATGACTCTGTTGTGGGAGCTTTGTTGGCTGAGAAGATGAGGAGAAAATATAGTCAAGAAACCTCAACTTCAGAGGCGATGTTGATCAGAGGTCGAACTAAAGAGCAGAATGAGAGAATTTTTTCTCGATCTAAGTCAAGATATATAAAGGGTAAAGAAAAATGTTGGTACTGTGGAAAAACAGGACATCTCAAGAAAGATTGCTAGAAGAGAAAGGAATATGAGGAAAACTCTACAAAGGAAGCAAATTTGGTTGTAACAAATTCAGGTATGACTGATCAAGTTTTATCTGTTTCTAGTAATTTACAATATCAAGAAGAATGGTAGTTAGATTCAGGTGCCTCCCACCACATGTGCTCACATAGAAATTGGTTCATTTCTTACCAATATTTTGATGAGGGTGTAGTGTTTATGGGAAATGGTATTCCCTGTAAAACTGTTGGGGTTGGTAGTATTAGAATCCGGATGTTCAATGGTATTGTTAGGGAATTAACGGATGTTAGATATGTACCTGAGCTTAAATCAAACTTTATTTCATTAGGAGTGTTGGATTCTTGTGGATATAAGTATACAGGTCAAGGTGGAGCACTCACGTTATCGAAAGGTAGTTTAGTAGTGATGAAGGCAACAAAAGTTGATAACCTTTATAAGCTATAAGGGAGTACTGAAGAAACATCTGAAGTGACAGATGTATCTTCTTGTTTAAGGCAGAAGCATCAAGGTCATAAGAGCAAGAAATAATTGCAGGTACTTGTAAGCGGTAAATCATTTCCAGACTTAAAATCTTTGTTTCTAAATTCCTGCTTGTTTTATATCTCTACAAGTTATGATGGTGGTATAAAGGGATGTTGTGTGTGGAATCCTACATCTCACAAGGTCATCATTGACAGAGATATAGTATGTATGGAACAACCAAAAGGGTTGATTAAAGATCACAATGGTAAATTTGTTTGCATGCTAAAAAATTCATTGTATGTCCTATTGGTACCCAGGAAAATATACAAGAGGTTTGAATCCTTCATAGTGAGTCAAAAATTTTCAAAGGGTAGGAATGACTATATAGTTTATAGTACATTCACAATCTTGATGTTATTTGCTAATGATGTGCTCGATGCAAGCCGAAGCATGGATAAATTCAGTAAGAAAATGACTCGAGTGGACAGGACAATTCAAATGAGGGATCAAGGAGCAGCAAAACAAATTATGGGCATGAAAGTACACAGAGATAGTAATGGTAAGTTGTGGTTGGAGTTTAGTATGAACATTGTAAAACCAGTTTTTATCCCTCTTGCTTTCCATTATAAGTTTTCTTCAAGCATAGGTCATGTCTATAAAGAATAAAAGGTTATGTCTCATGTAAGTTCAGTAGGAGGTCTGTTGTATTTGATGAAATGGTTAAGACCATATGTTTCACATGATAATGATGTTGTCAGATACTTGACAGATTCAAGTGTTACAGTAAAATGGGTGCTTCAATGTTTGAGAAGCACAAATATCACCTATAATGGTTACACTGAGATAGTCTGTGATAGTTGTAATGTATATTTTACAGGTGTTTTGTATAGGAGGATATCTATCACTAAATATGTCTCACAAGACAGCTGTGGAAAACATGTTGGAGGTGGAGTGACCCCTCAGGAAATCCAAACTCGTGCAAGTCACATAGGCGAGATCATGAAACTAATTTTATTAGAGAAGTTGCAGTAGTGCTTGGCTTCTCTGGGCTTGCAGCAAAGGTGATGAACAAAAGGAAGGAGCAAGGTATCAGGTTAATTTTTGTCAAGGTGGAAATTATTGGGATTTGGTGACAACGAAATCCTCTAATGATGGATTTGGATCCTATTATTCTGCATTGGTTACAACCAAATAGACCAAGTTAGAACATGGATAGGGATTGCATTTAATAATCAGTTTCTTGTAAATGTATATAAATACATGTAAGCTCGTAGAGGCAGAGAGAGAGAGACAGAGTGAGAACTTGCTAGTCTGTCGTAATCTCCATGATCTAAATAATAAGACAACCAATGCCTATGCTTGGTGGACATAGCCCAACATTTGGGTGAACCATGTGAAATCCATTTGTTTCTTATCTATATGATTGTTAATTATCATATGTGAATTATGTTTTCCACATTTGCAAATCTAACAAGGTAGAGGGGGTTGAGAGGCTGGAAAGAGGGGCTAAGCCTAAGGACTTAAGCCCAAGAGAACAATAATTTATTATCATTCCAAAAGTTGTTTAAAAGGATATGTTTTTATCCTAAGTTCCTTGGGGAGGACATGTGAATTCCAAAGGGAAAGGAACACGAGAAACAGGTGTCGGCTCAGACACATGTAGACTTAAGGGGGAAATTCTTATTGTTGGGGGACACGCACGGGGGCACTCACTCACTCACATAGGGAGGTTAATTCACCTATAGTTTTGGATCTCACGCTCTCACCATCTTCGCTATGCTAGACCAGTCTACCCCATATCTCCTCATGAGTTCACTCATGCACTAAGCAAGCACACAACCAACCATTTCTGCCATTTTCGAACCCGTGGCCATTGTGCACCTTTGTAGTTTATTGATCCATCCCATGCCTTACCTAACTTAGTTGTTGTGGTTTGAAGAGGTGGGATTTCAAGCCCATGGTTGAAGAGGTAGGTTGTTAGGCCTGTGAGCAAATCTCTCTCTAAGTGAGAGAGGTTGTTGTGGATTGAAGAAGCATGTTGTCAGGCATGTGAGAAACTCTCTCTAGGTGATAGAGTGTGCTGAGGAAGTGAGTTCTCCTGGAGGGAGTCCCGTAGCTGCTACAGATCTCTAATAATTCTAGTCCGACCTATTGCTAAAGCCCAAGGTAAGGGAGGTGGAGCAACCAATGTACTATGTGATAGTGAAGGTGTATACTCCTAGGGTGGGAAAGGCATGTGGGGAATGAGAGTATGTGAGAACTGGGCGTAAGTGGCTCCTGGGAGACAATCCTTCCTCTTAAACAGTGTGACTTTCCTATTGACCTTTCCTAGCCTAAGAATCCCTTGCATGGTGGAGTTTAGTCTTAGCTTGGGGGTGACCTACTGTTGAGAGTGATGAGCAGTGTGGTCTAAGGATGGGAGGTTCGTGGAAGGTCTGCACACAGTTGGTGGTTTTTCTCTAGTTAAAAGATAAGTATCATTTCCGTGCTTAATTATGTATGTTATGCATGTTTGAGATTCTTGAAATGTTATCATGTGTTCTGTTGCATGTAGGACTTACTGTCAAATCCATTTGAGTCTGTATGGTAGTAATAATTCTATGTTATTTGTTTTAAATTCATTAGAAATGCATGTTATATATATATATATATATAATATGTTCCTCAATGGAATTGCCCGAACTGTTGGTGGTTGGGGAAATTACAGATTGGTGTCAGAGCTAAGTGAAGTGTATGAGTAGTGACGTCTCTCGGCCTATTGGTGGTTGGGGACATTACAAATTGGTATCAGAGCTAAGGTTCAATCATTGAGCCTGGATGGGCCAAATAAGTGGTCATTAGAACCAAGGTTCTAAGAGAAATAGTTCCAAGATGTTACCTTGGTCGTGTTACGAAGATTAGGAGGTGTAGTGGTATTATAAAACCACGAAAGACGTGCTAATGGTTCACACAATATTGTGGGTCGTTGGAATCTGTTTAGGAAAAGGAGGAAAATTCTTGACCGTCAGATCTGGAGAAAAGTGCAGGAGGGTTAATTTGCAAGTCCTTAAGAATTCGGGACTTTGAAAAAGTATGTGTTATAGAGGGGAAGAGGTCGAAGCCCCGAAATCCCTGAAGTGGATCTACACCGTAGATCTGGGGAGAAGAGCTCAAATGTTGGATTGGGACGAAGTTGGACTGGAATCATTGGATCAATCCAAGGGTGGAAGTTACAGCGCGATATGAAGGAAAGAGAGCTCCCAAAGATCTGAATTTTGGAGCTAATCTGGACCATCTGTCAAGAGGGACATGTGTCAACAGATTGGCTTGTTCGGGATTTTGACATTCGGGAGAAAGAGTGTGTGTTGAAGAGAGAACTCTCTAAGCCTAAAGTTCTGAAGCCCCGAAGAGACGAAGTAGTGAGTCATGATGATGTCACCTGGAGGTGACATGGACCTCTCCTATACCTGCCATGTGTCCCCACCTGAAATGTTGACAGCGGTACCATGTGGGCCCTAAGGTTATATGACATAGTTAAAGGTCGACGGGCCCACACTGGCGTTGATCACAAAACATCAAGATCGGTAGCCAAGAGGAATTGCGGGGACCCAAGTTGCACGAGAATTAATTCCCCAAGGTGGTCCCACAATCCAAACCATGGTTTTACCAGGGGGTTATGTGTCAGTGTCAAAGGAATTGCTAGACGAAAGGCGGGTTACTCCAAACCATGAATGCATGCCCCCACAATTTGAAAGGCATTAAGTGATGTGACTATTCGATATCTTAGTTCAAGTATGGAAACCGTGGGTCCCAGTGGATGCGTGGCGCCAGTTGAAAATTCTAGAGACTTGACACTCCAGAAGAATGGTTCATAATGGAATGAAATGAAGAAATTCAAAAGTTTCATAACGCCGAGGTGATGAGACATAATGGCATCACCAAGGGTGACATGGAAGTGTTTGGAGATTAACGGTTCGGGGTGTTGGGGGTGTGTGGATGTGAAATCTTCCAAAGTCCTGAAGATCCGAAGCTCTAAAGTCCCAGAGCTCAGATACCTGAAGTTCCACAATGGGTATCAGTCGTTGGATGTTGGGTAGTTGTGGACTATTGATCCACCCTACTTCATGAATTTGTCAATCTGGAACTCCGAGAGATTTATTTTGATGTGCTTTGAAAAATTTCGAAGTCGAAGGCCCGAAGTCCCGAATAAGTGCCTATCGACCTAGTGATTTTCTACATCCCGTGGTCACATGGGTTGGGGGCTAAGAGAAAGGGGCTAGTGCCTGAAATTTATTGCAGAATAGAGAAAAGCTGAGAAAGAAAAGATTTGCAGGTATTATTGATTGCTCCAGAACCGCAGAATGAAATCTGAAAGTTTTCTTGAATCGGATTGGTTTATGAATACTATGGAATTTGTTAAGGACTGATGGCTTAACAAATTTTGGTTGACTGCATATTGTGTTTGCAGAGTTAGCGATTTTCAGAACAGAACCAAATTGTCGCTTAGCGAAGAGAAATGGAGGAGGCACATAATGCTTCCAGTTCAGAGAATAAAGCTATAGGAATGGATGTCCATTTGGGAGTTGAAGGATCAAACTCCACTGGGCATGGATAAGAGATAGATAAGGAGGGGAAAATGATGAAAATCATTGAAAGATTGCATAAATATGTCCAGAATCACCGAGCAGATAACATAAATCTCATGAAAGCCAAGGAACAACAGGGAGAATTCAACATAAAGTTGATACAGAGCCTGGAAAGGATAGAAAATAAACTAGATAAGGAGAGTTACTCCAGTAAATCAGGAATTCACAAGTCTCCTGATGAGAAGAGGAAATAAAGGAGTGTTGGAAGACACCATCATCACTCCCAAGGGAACTCCAAGGGGAGGGCACACAGTAGTTCAATCCCATCTCCTACCAGAAAGAACAAGACATCTGGAGTGGATGAACTGAAGGGTGAAATGAACAAGATTAAACCTCTTATGTTTGATGGAGAGCACAAGAAGGAGGAAGATATCGAGACATGGCTGCTTGGAATTGTTGAAGCATGACCATTGATGAATATGAGTGAAGGTTTTTGGAATTGTTGAAGTATGTCCCTTTCATCAAAGATGATACTGTCAAAATTCAAAGGTATCTCCTTACTATTTTGGACCCCTTGGCCACTTCCTTGTTATGAGCAGCCAAGAACTCTGCATCGGCGGGCGCTATAATATCTTTCTCAATGTGTTCCTAAATCACGGCTTCCTCCATAGGCATCCATGGTTGATACTTCCAAGGGATGAAATTTGAAACTCCTTCCAACTTATCACATTCTCTAAGTGTAATAGTGGGCATCTGTGCAATATATAAATCCACCTAAAAACAATAGTTAGCAATAATGAAGTAGCACAAGCCCTTCTAGGGCTCATACGCTTCATTCAAATGTCCTAGGGTTTCACACCCAAGCAACATGCACGAGGTTAACCTATGAATCCCATGAACAACACAACTGAAACACCAACTCCTCATTAACCAAAAGAGTGATTTCAGCAAGAAAGCTCCAATACTACATAGAAATTTCCTGAATTGAGATTTCTTTTGCAAGTTCAGAAATTTCACCTCCTTCGAGGTTCCACTGATTTAATCACTGTGAATTATCATCATTAGGGCTGAACTGAAATATAAATTACAGCAACAAACAACAAACATTGTTTCGCTTCACATCAACCCCAATACACTAGGCAATGCAAGAGAGAAGACACCTAATATATGGCAACAAGTTCCATCCCTTCGGGGCAATCTTTTCATGCATAAACTAGATCTGAAATCACCACAATCAATGGAGGTTTACAGTAGTAAATATGTCCTATTCCCTTCAATATAAATGTTAAATTCCCTAACAATTTCAACGTTAACTCATGACGAATCCACAAGACATATAATTGCTAGAAACTTTGTAGACAATCTTAGTTGAAAATCAAATCTGCAATAAGACAATTTTGGACCCCTGAGAACCTCATATACATACCGATAAGACTAGATGGATTTTAAGTACATACTCTCATCTCATCACAAGTTGGTAGAAGACTCCAATATCTCCAAAACCCTAGGCAGGGAAAACCAAGGAAAACCTGGGATCGACCAAAGATACTCCAACAAGGTACAATCACCACTGTCAAGCCCTGCTTGGCCAGGTGGAAGATGTCTCCTCTTTTCTTCCTCCTTAACAAGTACAATTTAGGGTTTATCGCCCAACAATAACTCTGACGCCTCCTTGGCATTCAAGCCCTGGGTGTAGCTTCAAGATATTTTCATACCCCAATGTTAGCACATGCAATATACTCAAAATAGATAACACTCCTCATGATCTTTACAACTCTAACAAGGTGATCTAAACTCTAAGCATGCATGAAATGAACACAAGTATTTTTGGTCAACATGCAAACCATTTTGGGATGAAAGTATATATAATGGTGATCTAAAGCATGAGATACAACAAGTAATACAATACAAAGGAACATGTATACATAGCAATCTCATCTTGAGCCTTGCCAAAGGATCCAATGAGATATGCACCCAAGCTTAGTGCACCATCTCCCTTTGTTTCTCTTTCCACTGAAGTGAAGTGCCCTCCTTCCTCTTTGACCCAATGAAGAAACCCCACCATAGAAATATGCTCTTCTATGTTGCCTCTCCACTGAAACAATCAGATCTGACTTCCTCCAAGTATTGATGCTCCCTGCTAGTTGTGCACCCCCCTCCTATGGTGCACCCTCCTCCAAGCAAGTGTGATCACAACAAATAATATGGGCCCTAAGCCTCCATGAGCCCTCCATGAATGGAGACGCCCAATCTCTCCTCTCCCAATGCTTCCATTCCCATCCTCTTTCCCTTCTCCAAACTCTCTTGGTGAACATACAAGTGAATTTGCCTCCAAATGCCCTTTGCGCCCTCTTTATAGAAATCATAAGGAAACCTAGAAATGGATGGATGAGATCATCCCATCCCATTTCTAATCAAATTTTGAGATCTTCCAAAAATAATCTCAACTCAAAAACCACTTTGTCTTAGTTTCCTTATTTCTTTTTATGTCCCTCAATTCACCCATAAATTGAATTAATAGTCACTTTTGACATAAGTGACATATTTCACTTTGACTTAAATCTCTTAAGTCAAAGAGAAATTAGAATCATAACGTAAAGTAATGAGGGTAATAGTCTCCCCCTTTGTGTTTAGAGACTCACAAATACAGAGGGGCACTTTCCAAGGTACCCAAATCTCAACAGGAAGAATGACATGTAAGAATTCGTTCAGGGTCTAGCAACGAAGAGTAAGCCACCTCTAATGTGTGAATCCATATTGGAACACCAAGGGTCTACCATACACTATAGACCCAACATCTCATGAAACACCCCCAAACATAGTGTAAACACTTCCGTAGTAACCTCAAAAGATAAAACACTCATACCATATTTATAATCAAGGTGTATGTTAACTTCTATTAGCTTGCAATATGCACACAAACACAACACATGAGACATAGTTATCTCATGTTGTGACCTGTGTATGGATAGATGCCTTTTAATGTAGTTGCAACCATGAAATAAATTTTTAACTAAGCTATGATTTTGTTTTCTTACTCTTATATCATGATTTTCTAACACTTGTTATGATTTTCTTCAATGTATATATTTTCATTTAAATTGCCACTGTATTTAGAGTGTTTTGATTCTGCTTTGCGTTCTTTTATTTGCACATATCCTAAACTAGCCATGAGGATTCTTGTGGGTCTTCACCTGGGAAAATGAGAGTATGGTTCACCCTTTCTTGTTGGTCTTTTAGAATATTATCCTTCTAGAAGAGTAATAAATTCTATCTATCTATTGGGTTTGAGGTCATTGTTCTCTCTCGTAGGTTTTGATTTTTCTTTTTGTCAATTTGCAAAATATTTTGGTTACAACATAAATTAGAGCAGAGTAATTAGTAGATTCATGAGGATGTATATGTATTTTAATACGTAAGGTTCATGAATTTCTTTTGTGTTTTTTGTGTTTTGTTACAGGGCTTACAATCCGGATAAATTCATCCCTACCTACGAAGAAGCAAGAAGTCAAACCCAAGACAGAGGACTTCCAAGGTAAAAAAAGGAATGAACAAAGGGTTAAGTGGAAATAACTTAGGTAGGGATATAGAAGATTAAAAGTTCCTTATCATTTATTATATCGGGCTTATTGCTTATGTTGATGCACGAGTAGTGGAAAAGTTTGATTGGAGTTACACGCACGCACACACACACACACGCTTAGATTTTAGATTGATGTAGTGCAACTCTTTTGAAATGCCATGTTCATGTGTTTCACTGATATTTTGATAGGAACAATGGTGAGTTGGAGAAAAATTGGTTGTTGGAGAAAGCATGGCGCGACAAAGAAAGAGGTAAAGGAAAATTTCATTTGGAGTTACACGTCCACACATACACTTTGATTTTAGATGTATGATGTTCAGCTTTTTTGAAATGCCATGGTCATGTGTTTCACTGATCTTTTGATAGGAACAATGGAGAGTTGGAGCAAAATTGGTTGTCGGAGAAAGCATGACGTGACAAGGAGAGAGGTAAAGGAAAATTTCATTTGGAGTTACACGTGCACACATATACACTTTGATTTTAGATGTATGATGTTTATCTTTTTTGAAATACCATGTTCATGTGTTTGGCTTATCTCTTAACAGGAACAATGGAGAGGGCGAGCAAAATTAGTTGTTGGAGAAAGCACGGCACAAGAAAGAAAGGGAATGCATTTTGGAAAGCTCTTGCTCATTCACATCCTCCTCCTCTATACTCATGTGTTGTGTCATGTTGTGTGAATGTGGAAGTGCTTCCCATGTCCCGTGATTGTTTGTTCTTGTGTTGGTGTTTGTTTGTATGTGTTGTGTCTATATATATGTGATTGTATGTATGTGAAGTCAAGTTGTGTCGAGTCCCGAGGAGGGGGCATGTGATATATATTGGAATGAGAAAAATCTAGATCCGGATCATCTCGACCAGGAAGAGGCGAAGGAAGGAAGATGATGCATCTCATCTCATCTCTCTCTCTCTCTCTCT
>SNQJ01S0078500.1:44015-69792 GCA_010110895.2 Picea sitchensis
GATACCATATACTAATTGGAAAGGTGTGAACCTTGTGGAAGATTTAATGGATGTCTGATAGGCCCATAATGTCGATAATAGCATCATGTGCCATCTTGACTTGTGAATTCCTACCATCTGTCGAAGCATAGTAGTGAGAACTTTGTTGATTGCTTCAACCTAGCCATTGGCCTGGGATATTAAGGTGTTGAGTTTTCATGTTGAAGACCCAACTTCTCGGTAAGTTCAAATGTCATGAAATTTTGAAAATGACTACCATGTTCAGTGACAATGGCTTGAGGGACACCAAACCTAGTAACGATATGATTGAATATGAACAACGTTGTAGTTTTCCCGGTATTATTAAATGTAGGAATCGCCTCAGCCTATTTAGTGAAATAATCTACGACTACGATAATGTATCAATGACGATGGCTTGAGGGACACCAAACCTAGTAACGATATGATTGAATATGAACAACGCTTCAGTTTTCTCAGTATTATCAAATGTAGGCATCACCTCGGCCAATTTAGTGAAATAATCCACGACTATGCTAATGTATCCATGCTCCCCGGTCGAGTGAGGGTTACAAGTCATGAAGTCAATGCCCATTTAGCGAATGGACCTATGGAAACTACAAGTTAAAGAGGACTAGGATGTGATCGGATCTTATTGTTATACGTTTGACAAGCATGGAATTTCTAAATGGAAGTAATGCAATCCTTAAACAATGAAGGCCAAAAATAACTAGCTCGTAAGATCTTTTGGGCAGTGGCATACCCAGACATATGACCAACACACTCTCCAGAATGACAATATTCTAAAGCTTTCTCAACTTCATCATAGGTTAGACATTGTTGAAATATGGAATCAATACCACGATGGTAAAGGGTATCACCGAGGATGATGTATTGATGAGCTTGATACCGAATCCGACGACGATCTACATGAGAAAGATCAGGCCGAAAAGTTTGGTTTTGGAGATAAATGATAATGTATCCATGCCATATTTCGTTAGAACTTATCAGAAAGAGAGACTCATCAAGAAAGGAATCATCTTCCATAGTTTCTTTCTCAATGGAGGGAAGGTCACATATAAACTCGGAAAAAAACAAAGATTTATTTGACTTGGAACGCTCAAAATCCAAATCAAACTCTTGGAGAATCACTATCCATTTGGAGTATTTTCCCCCAAAAAAATGTCAGGTAAGGATGTGTTTCATAGGGTTTCAATCACAAATGATTATGGTTTTACGTAATAAGATATAATGATGAAAACAATGCACAGCTTGAACAGTTGCCAAGGCCAGTTTCTCCACATGCATATATTTGGTTTCTGTGGTCATGAGACTCTGACCCAAATAGTATATAACATGTTCATCATTCGAATCATCCTCTTAGATTAGAACCATGGCTATGGTAGAGTTCGAAGAAGCTAAGTATAAGAAATAGTGTCAACTATAATCGGGGGGAAATAAGAGTGGTGTACGGGTTAAGGCAAGTTTCAAAGCTTCAAAGGCTTTGTTAGCAGTGTCTTCCCATACAAAATCATGACCCTTCTTAAGAAGTCAAGTGAAACCTTTCGTTAGTTCAGCATAATTGGGGATGAATCGACGTAAAAAAATTTCCTTCCCTTGCAAACTTTGGAGTTGGCGTAAGGTAGAAGGAGGAGGAAAATTGAGAATAGCTTCAACCTTCAAATGATCCACCCTAATCCCATGTGTAGAAACGATAAAACCAAGAAGTCGTCCGGACTCCACAAAAAAAACGCATTTTTGTGGATTCAATCGTATGCGATAATATCGACAACGTAGGAAAATGGCTTGTAAATGTGTCGGGTGATCTTGGAGACACATAGAATGCGTCGGTAAATCATCGAAGTGAGTTTGTACAATGTGCTTAATATCATGAAAAGCATAATACATAGTGCATTAAAAAGTCGCACCATCATTCTTGAGACAAAAAGGAAGTTTTCGGTATGTGAAGGTTCCCCAAGGGAAAATAAAAGCAGTCTTATGTTGATCCACGAGTAAAATATTGATTTGATTATAGCCGAAGAATCCATCCATCAAAGAGAATATTTCACTCCCGGCACAATTGTCAACGATCTGGTCAATGAAAGGGGTTGGATAATTATCTTTGGGACAAGCGTTGTTGATATCCTATAATCTACACAAACACGGATCATGCCTTGTTTCTTCGTCACCGGAACAAGATTGGACACCGAATTAGTCAATGCCACAGGAAAGACAAAATCGGCTTTAAGAAGTTTTTCAACTTCGAGTTTAATAGCAGCAGCTTTGCGTGGATGCACTGGGAAAAGTCTCTATCGAACGGGTTTAGCGTCTGGGTAAGTCTTAATTTCATGTACAACATTAGATGGATCAATTCCAGGCATCTCTTCATAACTCCAGGCAAAAATGTCACGAAATTCTTGGAAAAGGGCCTTGTAAATTTGGATCTCATTAGCAGAACATGAGGCACCGATATGAACAGTTTCCACGATTCCAGGTTTAATCAAAATATATAGAGGGATGGTGGGTTAAATATTTCCCAAGTTCCCTTCATACAAAACATCATGTGTTGGTTCAGGAACAAGGGAAATAGTAACGATAGTAAACAGATTCGAAATCCATTGGTAACTCTATATGGTCTCAGGTTCTAGGAAGAGGATAGAACGATGATGTCTATCATCCCATGGGGTATCTTCCATGGAAATAACTTTCATGATAATCTCATCGATGTGAAATACCACGTGAAACGAATCTGGAGACGTATCTGAGAGAGAACGAGGAGAAGGAGTTTCTAATTGAATAGCTTGATAAGCCAATTCCACCAGACTTAAAGGCATTCGGACATCGTAACGAAGATAGTCATCAAAGATAGGTACTATCCAAGGGTCACAAGACTCATGGATTTCACCAACAATGGTCGAGATCATGTTAATTGAAGCGACAAAAGGAGGAGGAATATCGGGTGGTGGAATGGGATAGGTACCCATTAACGATGAATCCTTTAAAAGACCCACACCGACATTCTCATAACCGGGAGGTGTTTTCGAATGAAAGGTACATTACTAGTGCATGAATCAGAATTAAAGAAGGCAATTTGATCGACAATAAAAAACTTTCCTTGGTGAGGGAAACTATCACATGGAAAAGAGTATAAACAACTACACGCATATAATCAATCCAACTATGACCAAGTAGAAGATTGTAATCGAGAGGTGCATCAAACACCTCAACCTCAACAATAATTGTTTTTCCTTCTAACTCAATAGATAACGAAGGAAGAACACCATAAGGTTTAAACCCTGTACCATTAAAATATTTTAGAGTATTTTGTGACTTGGTAAGGGTGGGAGAGCCAATGGATTTCCATCAAGTGACAGACATGATGCAATTTGAGGCTCCTTCATCAATAACTATTCAACAAATATTCTTATTTTCCACAATGGCTTGTATTTGAAACACTAATTGAGGAGGGAGCCTTGGAATGTGATCTTCCAAGTCAAATATTATCAAGTTCGTATAGGTAGGATCAATTCCACCAATAATCTTTAACAATGTCGTTCGTTGCACAGGACAACTTTTAAGGACTTCGAGAGCTGACGTCGCAGAAGGTTCCTATGAAAGATCTTCTACAATACTATAGTTTTAAGTGGAACGTGCATGAGGGTTAAATGACGACTTATGAACAATTCCCTTAGGAGGAGGATGAAGAACTGTATCTAGACTCAGTAGTTCGAGATGAAGAGGATCGTTGGGAGGTGAATTCAATGGAGGAGTTTGAACCAATGAAGGTGGTGAATCATCAACTTTCTCTTTTGAAGGAGAATAATCTTTGGCTTGAGTAGCGACTGCAACTTCGTTCTTCTTGGAGCCACCAGTACACATAAGTACATAAGACATGGTAGAGGGAGAAGGTTGGTCATGAATAACCAATTGGGCCTACTGTTGAGAAGGAAAAGGTTGTGACAAAATGGCAGGTGTAGGAGGTGTCCCGGTCCCTTGCAAGAACTTAGTAACCTTAACACATCGTGGACAATCTTTTGTATAATGATCCTCACCACAAATAAGACAAATATAACAAGTTTTTCACTTTTCTTTTTCATCAACAGGTTGAGTCTTGGGTTTATCAGATTGTTGATTATTATTTTTATCCTATTTATTCTTACCCTTCCCTTTCTTTTTATTTTTATTTTACCGGTAGGCGTAGACTGAATTTTATTAACCTCGGAAGTTTTATTGGGAGAAGGAGTTGGAGGAATAACATTTTGTACATTAGCAATAGCATATTTGGGATTGGAATGTCTGGATTGTTTAGACTAAGTCTCAGCATGAAAAGTGCCAATCACACCATCAACAACATGAGAATCTACTAGAGGTGTTGGGGTTGGATTTGTAGACAGGAAAGGAGCACCAGGGATCAAGTCATATAGTGTGCCCGTTTGTGAATAAACAAGATCCAAGTATTGATCACGACTAATCACCATCTCTTCAGTGACGACACCACCCATGGAGACATCACAGACTATAGGACCGATGAGTGACTTGGTAAACCACTCAGCCAATAGTTGATCAAGAAGGGGAAATTTGATTAATCCTCTTCTCCTTCTCCACTCGTGAATTTGATCGGAAATATGAGTAGAAGAAGATTGTTTAAATGAACTAAAAATTTGAGTTTATGTCTCATATCATATTGGTAACTAGTAATGTGTTAAGAAATCCATAGCTAAAGTGTTGAAATCATTGAAGAATCCTTGTGGAAATTCAATATACCATTTGGCTTCCAAACCCGTAAGAGTTCGTTGGAAAACATGTAATCTAATGGATTCATCCATCAAGGAGTTGGAGGAACACCAGAGATGAAATGTCATAACGTGATTATTTGGGTCTTCTCCCGATCGACCGTCAAACTTAGGAATGTCTGATGGTAACTTAGCAAGTATGACCAACCAATAAGGAGAATGCAATATAGGATCATTCAAAAACCTAGATAAATCTGGTAAATCCAAAGTAGCAAGAAATGACAATTGTCTGTTCACTTGAGGAAACTAGTAATTTTGGGGAGCTAATCCCATAAGTATACCAGTAGGACCATAAGCAGTCTGTAGATAGTTAGAGGGTCCTGTCAAATTCAATGATGGACGTTTTTTATTCAAGCAGCCAATATTTGTTGGTTGATTTGGGATGCTACCTTGAAAAGGAGCATTAAACTGAAAAACTTGACCCCAGGTAGGACTCATAGAGCCTGGATATGGTTTTCTGGGATTAGGGGGTACAAAAGAATTCAATTAAGGAGATTTCCCCCCAGGCGGTTTTTGATAGCCTTGGAAATAAAATTCCAAGTTTGAGATTGCAATCCAGGTGTATATTGCCCATACATTGGGTTATGACCCCCAACTTGAGGTTGGCCTCCAACTGAAATTTAAAAACCAGAAGAGAAAAGATGACTTATTCTTCCTCCTTTATTGAAGATACTTGGGCCAGGACAATTAGATCCTCCAAGTGGAGGTGGAGGAGGAATGTTAGGCCCTCCATAAAGAACCTTGGTAGGTGTAGGAACAAAACTGCTAGCAACATTATACCCAGGAGGAACAAAAATATTAGGCCCTCCAGATGGAGTCTGGGAAGGATTAGCAATAGAAGTATTAAGATCGTTATACCCAGGTGGAAGTGACATATTTGATCTAAGCGGAAGTGGAATTCCAATAGGATCTTGAGTGATTACTGGACTTCTGGAAGAAACATGCATAACTTGTGGGACCACAATAAAGCTAGTGAGCTGGAGGGGAAGAATTGTATGAGAACCAACCAACAATGGGTCTGAAACTATGAAAAAATTACTGGTCATGCCAATAAAATGATCTAAATGTATTGTATAAGCAGTGGAAGTCACAGGTGTATGTGATGCCATAGGTTGATTTGGACTCATTCCTATTTTATCAAAAATATCATGTCCCGAGGAGGTCCTCCAAAGAGAACAGACAGGGACTGAGCTAGGATTAAAAATTCCAATAGTATGAACCAGAGTTATAAACGATTCACTCTAAAAGGGTGGATCATATACACCAGAATCCGTGTAAGGTCCGATAGGTATTCTAATATAATCTTCAACAACAATGTCTCCCGACGAATTTATCCGAAGAAAAAGTGGATTTTGTATAACACTCAATAATAGATTTACAGGAAGTGTTGATTCCTCCAATAGAGTAGAACTTCCAATCTTAGAAGCCACATCGTTATTGACTACTCCTTGAGGAGAAGCACCCTCTAGTGAGTTAGGAAACAAAGGAGCGTATTCTTCCAGCTCTTCCGGAGGTAACCCTTGCATCCTACATGAACGACGAGGGCCAATGTTGGCCACACCAAATAAAGAATGAAATAAATCTTATGGACAACTAGAGAAACAAACAACACTCACTAATAAGATTTAGATATCAAACACGCAAACAAACCTTCTTATTTTGAAGTCACTAGTTGGTGATGAAATCCAACATCGCGAAATCAACACAGGAAGGGGTTGGCTTAAAGAGGGTGGAAAAGTTACGTTGACGACCTTCTTAATGGAATTACACCCCGGTGCAAACTCCCACACATAATCGTGGGTATACCCTCCAAGGAGACTGAGTGAGTTTGGCCAACATCGATTCTAGGTACCGTGAAGACTTTCCCCTCCACAATCACCTCGTGTAAAGACTCTAAAGAGTTAGGCCACTAAGGTTACCAATTATGACAATGATGCTTGGGGAAGCAGTCGACAATCCGATCCACGCGCAAGGGAAGGGTATCTAAGCCCGAAATTGACTCGAGAAGGTCCGCACATGATTTTATTCTCAAGTGACCCCCAATAATATGTGCAATCTCTACACTAAGACCAACAAAGCAGGGTGAATAACTCTGTCAACCCTAATGCAACCTCGTGATTGACCCCTGTGTTAGAAGAGCTTCCCAAGACAAAATGTAGCAAGTGGATTTAAACTCTCCCTATCACAATATACTATTGTGTGTTTTGATGATTTGGAGAGTTTTCCTCACAACCTATTCCAAAGCGCTATCCTATCTAATATTAAATATAAAAGTTATAGAAAATAAAAGTTGCTTGATAGATTTTAAAATTACACTGAATTTTAATGGTTATTTCTTACTCTAAAGGGAAACATAAATGAAATTGATGATGTATTTGACCTTGACCCAATAAAATGCAAAAAGAGATGATATGCAATCATTTCATTCGATGAACTCTAATTACAATAGAGAGAAGGTTTCTCTTTCCATAATACAAAGAGCTACAAAGCACAATTTATCAATCTTTGAATGATATGGATTCCAAACAATCAAAGCTACTAAATCTTCCAATTTTCTCTTTTCAACAAATATTTGAATGCAAAATATTTCTTGTAAAGACTACTAAAAGAAGAATAAACTTCAGTCCTTTCTTTTTCAAAACAGAACAGAGACATAATCCAGAAAGAAATAATTGTCCAAGAAGATCAATGCACTTGCAACACTTTTTCCCAAACCAAACTCAAAATGCAAGGAAAAAATGAAAAGATAAGAAAACTATTTGTCGAATGCAAACAAAAATTGTTTTCCAATCAACAATAATCTAAAACTTAAAAATCAATCAAAAACTCAAAAAAGATTAATAACAACTTATACAACAAGCACTCAGGGACAAAGCCTTGAGATTATACCCTTGCAATAAGAAGTAAAAGATAAAACTTACAAAGCTTATGAAGAAGACTCTCAATTCTTGAAAAACAATCAAATTCAAGCTTAAGAGATGCAAACCAATCATTCACCAAGACTAAAAGTTCATCCCAAGAAGTAAAGACAAATTTGGGCAAAGAGAAGAAAGTTGATTGTTACTCAAAAAATTTCTACAGGAATCGTCGCAGGATGCAGAAGAGTATAGTGCGACAATGAAGAATCGTCGCAGGCTGAAGGAAAAACATAGTGCGACGTCGTCTCTCTGATTCACACAAGTAGGGTGAGACAATGACTGAATATAAGGAAAATTTGAAAGGAGGACAAATTTGCTCAATGAACTTTCAGAACCAGGGAGTCAAGATGGATCACCCATAGACTCGGAGAATGAAATTGACCAAAAGAAGGAAAGTTAAAAGAAAATAAGAAGCATAAAAACAAAAGAATTTGATCCCCAGTATGGTTGCCAATTTTGTTGTTGGACAAATTGGTAAGTGTGGACACAAACTAATCTCTCTAGCTTCAACAAGAAGCTAGAAAAAAATAGGGCAAAATACAAACTTCAACTTAGATTTTGTTGTCATACAAACTAGTTCAGAGAGGGACAAATGACACACCTTTTGAATCACGTTTTATCCTCGCTAGTGTCATCCTTGCTGCTCCATATTTGGATTCGTGGGGTAATGAACCTATTTAATAAGCACAAAACAAAAAAGAGAGAGAACAACGATATATATATTCCAATGAATTCTATGTATAAGATAAAGGAGTTATACAATAAAAGTAAAGACACCTTTATAGGGAAGAAATGTATTGTTGCATTATATTAAATGAAAGTGGAGAATACAACCCATGCCTTGATGTTGCAAGGTCCCTTCTAATGGCTCTTTGCTTCAACACACAAACCTTTGCCCCAATCCCTTTGATCAAGAAGATCCACACCCTGACTTAGAGCACTAAAGAAAAGTTATCTCAAGTATAATCTATAGCAGAATTCTTCATGCATAAGCAATCCTTAGCCTTTTCCATGAGAGATCCCTCTTTATATAGGGTGAAAGAGACATGGATGATGATATTAGGATTATCCCACTAAATCAAAGAAGCGATTAAGATCCAAATCGATCGGAGGCCACCTCATCTTCTAGAAGATTCCCTTCTAGAACCTTCGTGAATTTCACTTTTCCTCTTGTTTAAGCATCATCGCACCCTATGCACAAGCAGCCTGCGACGATGTCGCAGTCTAGTTTTGGTGCAACATGTGACGATCAAGAATCGTCGCACCCCAAGCATAGAGCAGGGTGTGACAATCTCCTTTGACATAGTTTTTAAGGAAGAAAAGATAATCCACTTTTCTCATGGAGAAAGTCTCTTTTAATGTTTTCAGGGAACATGGAAGTCAGTCATGCACATATCGTCAGTTGATCACGGGGGTGACCAAAGTAATGTGTAACACCTAAAGCATGGTACTAGCGACAAGGTTCTCCAGCCCCTTTTGATTACTTTACCTCGCTATGTCATTAAGGGTGTAGTTGGGAAACATGTCCCTTGTTTTTAGTTTTATCATGGGTGAAGCCTTCTTTTAGAATCCAAGGGTAGGTTGAATACCTTAAAAGGAAGTTTTTTATCTCAGTCTTTCAGCCTTCCCTTAAGAAATTGTCAGCCATCCTCTAGTTTCTTGCTAGTTCCTTTCTAGACCTCATATTGTGAAGACATCCAAGGTAGCCAACCTTCAGACTCTTTGAGTTGGTCTATTGAACCTTTGATTTATCACGATCCCTTTCTGATATGGATTGAGCACTTTCCTAAATATGTGAAGTGGCATGATTTTGTCCCTCCCTCCCACCTCCATGAGCTATATTTTGCAATTTCCGATGATACAATACATTTTCTAACTCATGTTATTTGTTTTTTGGACTTATCATTGTTTTAGTTTATGATGAAGCAAATAGGCAGGTATTATGAGACATTGCTAGGATGTTTTCACTGGCTATTTGAATACACCTAGCATTCAACTCACAGGTAAGCGCAGGTAAGTAGATAGGCATTTTTCATTCAATGTATATACCATCTGTATTTCATGCTAGAATAGTTGTATTTCCATTTGTACATATGATCTTCTTACTTGTATTTCATTGTATCATATATGAGCCAGGGGTGATATCACCACCCCAAATGATTATTAATCAATCTTGTTGAGATCTAGTAGGTCACAAGTCATACCAGAGATGTTGAGGATCTCATGCACTCTACGATGAGCACATGTCCCCAAGTTGGAGCCAAATGTTATCCCATATCCTAGGGATAATAAAGGATAGTATGTATCAATTCCCATAGGTCCTAGACATGGAGTACTGAGAGCCATATTGACTTGAGCCTAGCCTTGGAGGGCCCATCCTTCTTCTTCAATGCCTCTATTCTTTCAGCATCAACAACATCCATCCCATCAGCCTGGTTATGAAGTAGCAGTGGCTATTTATCTATGAGTTAATGAGTCTAGGTATCATGATATGTGTCACTCTGATTCTAAAAAAAATTGAATATGTGCATTTAATTATCTTTTGATTCATGACGTGTGTTTGGACTTTATTCCTTTTGACTTGTCCATACCTGGGGGGTATGACAGAATTCCCTAGAAATTTTGTTCCCCTAGGAGTGAGTTTCCACTGGGTGGGTTTATGAAAGGTCATCATCCATTCCTATCATACTTATCACTTGTCATCATCTTCCCTCTCATATTTCCCCTACATTGGTTCGGGCATTGGGTTTGCCAAGCTAGTAAAGGTTTGTACCTTGCCTTGTGGGAAGAAGGGGCTAAAGGCCCAGAGGGTAAAAGTAGCTGGAAAAAGTTAAAATCCAAAAGATCAAACCTTGAGATGCTTTGCCTAGGGATTCCCGAGAAAGAAATAAAAGGCTTCTCAGCAAGAAAAAGGGGGGACCCATAAAAAGATAAAACTCAAGACTTAGTTGGTGGATAGGGGGTCTCGTCATGAGCCAGCCTATTAGGTCCATGGGAATGTAGCAGTATTGTTGAAATATTGTAACTACAAAGAGTATTCTATTTTATTATTGATGTATTATTCATTAGATCAATCCCCTTTTGTGGATTGATCATGTCGAGCATTGTAAATAACCAAATCCCCTTTTGCGGATTGGTCAAACCCTAATTGCAATATGCATAATGAGAATTCGGCCCCCAAAATTAATTAAAGTGGTTATAACCACCCAGAAGGAGAAGTTGGCCCTTCCAGTGAAAAGACACATACTTTTAGCACCTGCCAGATTGTATAAATAAAGGAGGCTAGCGCCTCATTTGTTCACTCACTGACTTGTTCATCAGAGCGCAAGTTTCAAGCTGCAATTGGAGAAGAAGGAAAAGAGAGAGGTGCATTCTTGGGAAAGGACTTCCTATAGTGTTTGGTTTATTCTCTTGGCATTGTATTGGCTATCTATATTAAGGAATTGTTTGCTAGGTTTTCTCCGCCATGAGGGTTTCCCAGGATAAATGATGTGTCTCTTGTGATTGTGTATTTCTCAGTGATCCTATCTATGTTATGGTTATATAGTGAATTGAAAATAAACCTAATAATATCTTAAACCTTAACATGGTATCAGAGCTAAGCTTAAGAGAGCATCCTTCACAAGAAGAAGAAAAATGTCACTATTTTCGTACATGAAAATTAGGGCTTTTTATTGGAGAGGAAGTTTTGCCTAAAACTCATCTAGAAAAGTGTGCCCTGCCCTAGTGAATATTTTGGCAGCTCCAGTGCACTTTTTCAGTGTATAAAACTCCCAGAAACTTAAACCATAGTTTTCACTAGTACCAGAAGTACTAGAAAACCAGAAGCACTAGAAAACTAGAAGTACCAGAAAACCAGAAGCACTAGTCCAGAAATCCGCAGGTCAAGTTTGAGAGGGTAAAATTTGGATTTTCAGAAATATGACTACACCAGCTTACTCACCTCAACTCAATGCATGTATCCCCTAGATCAGAATTTCAAAACTTGAAGTTTGAAAAATTAGGGTTTCCTCATAAAACCCTAAGTTGCAGTTGCAGTTGCAGTTGCAGTTGCAGTTTCAGAATCAGTTGCAGTACCAATTGCAGTCACCCTTTAAGTTTTAAAAGGGGTTGGTAATTATTACCGTTGCTATCAGATGGTCCCACTACTTGCAAATGCTATCAGAGGTATGTACTCACATATGTTTAAATGGTTAAGCTTTAAAAGGGTATTTGCAAGAGAAGGGATCTCTTGCCATAGATCCAGAAGGATCTCAAGATCCAACACATTCAGAGGAATAATACAACCCAGCTTTGATTATTCTAATATCCATCTATTTGTTATGACATTATTTTTATCTAGTTTGCATGTTGAAGCTATGACCATCATACTAACCTTTGGTCAAAATTAAAGTCAAGGTATTAGATGGACTAAAGTTGAGATCATAGAATTTATTCTCTAACCCAACCTTCTGTCAAGATAAGCATATTGTCTTAGTACAAAGGACAGGTTGAAGAAAGCACTTGTCATCTTAAGTGAATGAGACTTGGAAGAAAATCAACACACTCATTCTTACGGACGATACTCTAGGTTCCAGGTTTGATTAATTAAGTTGATAAGATACAAGTTGCACATGACAAGTTGATAACTACCCCTTTACATGTTGAGATAGTAGTCTTTGAAAAGTATTATACTTGGTATCATATGAGCATATTGAGATAAATGCTTAATGTAATCATTTTCCAAATACAGCTAACATCTCCTCTAGGAGAAATTTCTTGTGTTAGTTCTAGGTTGTCATGGAGGAATGTTTGATCACAACACTATAAGAGTGTTGACCTCATTTTGTATTGTATTTCTTACTTTTGATCTTTTCTTCAGACAGGTCACAAGTGATAGCTCTAAATGAGCCATTGTGATGATTATTAGTGCTATTGTTTTATCTACTATTATCAAAAGAGTATTATTCTTCCTTGTTGTTTTGTTGACCTTGTTTTAGGTCACCGGTGCTAACCTTGAGGAAGCTATAGTGAAGGTTGCAGAGGGAAACATATTAGATGAGATATGAAGCAGACTATGTACATGACCATATACGCTCATGTACCAAATAATATGAATAAGAAGCTATCTTTTGAGATTCAGAGTATCTCATATGAAGATGGATTGAAAGGAGCAGAAGGCTCCAAAGATGACCGAACATTAGAAAAAGAAATCATGGTAGAATTGTTCAAAGGTTAATGAAGCCACCTTGACAGGAAGCAGAACTCGACTATGTCTTTCATATTTATACTTGGTATTCAACACCAAGTATACCTTGTAAGAGATGATGAAGTCCTTGTAGACTTAGAAGAAATTGAGAGTAAGCTTGATCTCAGAAAGGATCAGATCAAGAGATGACTTCCAATACTAGGAGACAGATGTCGTGAGAAGACTAGATCGTAGCTTCATAAACTTCTAGGAGATATGAAATCTCCTGGGAAGATTCTCTTGGTTCGGTAACAGAGAAGGAAGCCATTCAGAAAGACTAGGATATGGATTCTTCCGTGAGACTAGAAGAGAAGTCAGTATTGACTTCCAAGATTGATCTATATAGATCAAGCATGTTGCATATGTACAAGGCTTGATGTGTGTCTAAAGAATTCTCCCAGCAAGAGGGAGAAGACTATGACGAGACACTTACTCCAGTAATTGAAGAAATAGTTCCAATATTTATGAAGACAACTAGAACAACCATCATTTATATATAGTATGAGATGCAGGGGGAGAAATCCCCGTATTTAAAATTGAGTAGCAGTTGTTGCATTACATTAGTTGGGTCATGGAGACATGACTACAATGAAAGATAAGAGTTACCTCCATGAAAGAAGAAGAGCTACCTTCAATATCAATTTATTAAGCCACTCTCAGTTTCAGATGAAGTTGTTTCTGTGATAGAATAAGAGGAGTTACTCACATATTTCAGCAGTCACAGTGAGAATGAAGCAACCATTCTCAGCTTCAAAGCAGTTGCAGGTGCAGAGTCCCAGATTCCAGAAGGAATAGTTGCTGATAGAGTAGAGGACATACTCCCAGACAGTGAGACAGATAGTTCTTTGCAGAAAGCACATAGAGCTAGCACATGATTGTGCAGATTGAGATGCAGCTGAGCAAGTGTACCAGATTTGTACAATGTAAGGTAAAAATTTGATTTGAAGATTGAATATAGAAAGACTCATGTCTGCCAGTTGAAGGAAGCTTTGTACGTGTTGAAACAAGCTCCTAGATCTTGATATAGCAGAATTTACAGTTTCCTGAAGATCTTGGGCTTTATCAAGAGTAAAGTTGGTTCTAACCTTTATCTCAAGGTTATAAATGATGAACCAGAGATGTTACTACTACATGTATATGATGTATTATTGACAAGATGAAGAAAATATCATCACAAATGGCAAAAGAAGCTTGCTACAGAGTTTGATGGAAGACCTAAATGCATTATATCTTAGGTCTTGAAGTTTGGCAGAGCACAGAGAAGATCTTCCTTAACCAAGGAAAGCATACAGTTAAAATGAAGAGGTTTGACATGTTGAAATGTAAATCCATGAATGCACCCATGGAAACAAAGTTGAATCTCCTGGTAGATACCTCGTTAGAATTGGTTGATGCTACTTTGTATAGACAAATTATTGGTTCAGTGATGTATCTGACAAATACCAAGCTAGATATATGTTTTTACTTGAGTTAGTATCTGGTAGAACCTAGACATGTTCACATTGTTGTTGCAAAACATATGATTAGATACCTTAAGGGTACATTGGATTTTGGTCTCTATTATACTAGAGATCATGACTTCATACTGAGTGGTCACACAGATTCAGATTGAGCTGGAAGTGCTTCTGATAAAAAATAAAAAATAAAGAGCACTTCAGGATGGTGTTTCAATCTAGAGTCAACCATGACTTCATGGCAGAGTAGGGAGCAATTCAGCATTGCTCCGAGCACGACAGAAGCGGAATAAATTGTTGCATGTTCTGCCAGTTGTGAAGCCATGTGACTTCAGATGTTGTTGACAGATCTATTTGATCTGGTGATGGAAGCCACCGTGATTCTATGTGATAACCAATTTGTATAAAGATGATGTAGAACCATGTGTTCCATGATGAGTCGAAGCACATAGAGATCTGATATCACTTCATTCATGATATGTTGCAGAGAGGAGCCATAAAGCTCCAATATGTTAGCATGAATGAACAAGTTATTGATGTGTTGACCAAGCCTCTATCTCGTGTAAAGTTTGAGCACCTTCGAGATAAGCTTGGTGTAGTCTGTAAGGACCTCCCTCGAAAGGGGGAGTAGTGTTGTGATGTTATCCCCATGATGATGATGTGTCAGTCGAGTGTTGTGATGCCAGCCTTGTGCTGATAACGCGCCATCCTAGTGTTGTGATGCCAGCCTTGTGCTGATGATGTACCAGCCTAGTGTTGTGATGATGTGCCAGCCTAGTGTTGTGATGTCAGCCTTTTGTTGATGATGTACCAACCTCGTGTTGTGATGATGTACCAACCTCATGTTGTGATGATGTACCAGCCTCGTGCTGTGATGATGTGTGCCAACCTCGTGATGTGATGCCAACTTCATGTTGATGATGTTGTGTTGTCAGTCTCGTACCGTGATGCTAGCTTCGTGCTGATGATATTTACTTCATGTTGTGATTTCATCTTCGTGTCAAAGATTCTCAGCCTAGTGTTGATATTGATGATGCTCCAGCCTTTGTGTTGTGTTGTTGTTGATGTCGATGATACTCCAGCCTTTGTGTTGTGTTGGTGTTGATGTTGATGATGCTCCAACCTTTGTGTTGTGATATTTTTGTTGTTGATGTTGTATCAGCCTTTTGTTGTTATTGAAGATGATGATGATGATGATGCCACTTCATCTTCTTGTTGAAGATGATGATGATGATGCCACTTCAGCTTCTTGCTGAAGATGATGATGATGCCACTTTAGCTTCTTACTGAAGATGATGATGATGATGCTACTCTAGCTCCATGATGTGAATGATGATGATGAGAAAAAAATTTGATGATTTATAGATATGCCAGTCAGTGTTCCAAGATGTTGTTGATGATGATGCCCTCTCTCTTGCCTGATGTTGTTGTAGAATACCCTTCTTGTTAAGGGGGAGTGTTGAAATATTGTAACTGCAAAGTGTATTCTATTTTATTATTGTTGTATTATTCATTAGATCAATCCCCTTTTGTGGATTGATCATGTCGGGCATTGTAAATGACCAAATCCCCTTTTGTGGATTGGTCAAATCCTAATTGTAATATGCATAATGAGAATTCGACCCCCAGAATTAATTAAAGTGGTTATAAACACCCAGAAGGAGAAGTCGGTCCTGCCAATGAAAAGACACGTCCTTTCAGCACCTGCCAGATTGTATAAATAAAGGAGGCTAGCACCTCATTTGTTCACTCACTCACTTGTTCATCAAAGCACAAGTTTAGAGTGACAGTTGGAGAAGAAGGAAAAGAGAGAGAGGCACATTCTTGGGAAAAGGACTTTCGGTAGTGTTTGGTTTATTCTCTTGGCATTGTATTGGCTATCTATATTAAGGAAGTGTTTGTTGGGTTTTCTCCCCCATGAGGGTTTCCCAGGATAAATGATGTGTCTCTTGTGATTGTGTATTTCTCAGTGATCCTATCTATGCTATGGTTATCTAGCGAATTGAAAAGAAACCTAATAATAGATTAAACCTTAACATGTATGACACTATTATTCATCTAGTCACCATGATAGGGTAGTGTCTCTTGGTGGCATAGCCAAGAGAAAGGGGGTCTCATCATGATACGGCCTTCTTATCTCTGTGAAGTGCTTGTGGGTAATGTTGTCACCACTAGTCACCACATCGGGGAAGTGTCCCCCAGCTATTCTCTTAAAAGAAAAATCAATAAGATAAAAAGTAAAAAGGCATCAAATGGGATAGGAAACAATTGCACCCATGACAAGGTGCAACTCACCCTCTTCATAGGCACCCACAGGTAAGACCTACATTTCCCTATCATCAATGCACCCCTTACCCAAACATCCCCACACCATCTCATGCACTCACATGACCTAGATTGGTCTTCACCTAGAAACACCCCACACCTAAGGATAATTGGCCCAATAGGATGTCCTTGAATCCTCTCCAAACCTGACTTGTAGAATAGCATAATGTCTTTGAGCACTTGTCCAAGAAAAGGGGGTTTTATGCACATGTTTGGGTAACTAGATTATTAGATGTGATTGACATTGCTATGATCCCTTTGACTTATGAGCCCATGGAGGGTGTACTTGTTGTTGCTACAGAACCACACTTGATGGACATGTACATATGGGGAGATGATTAGCTTAGACCTCCATAGGGCTGAAATCCCACCAAATTGATGTTGAGACCCCAGCTAAGGGAAGACATATACCAAAGGCTTGCACCGGAGAGAGAGGAGTATGTTACACCAGAGAAAACCTTCCTGGCCTGGACCCAGGGGGGTCTTGCCTTTCCCCTTGAACGTTGGCCTTGGAAAGCCCATGATGTCACCTCTATGACCCTTGACATCACCCAACTCCAAATGGACATGATGGAGGCAGTTGTGTGCCAAGTGGCACGTATGGGATGATCCAGAGGCCTTGGAAGGCATAATTGTTTTCTCTTGGAGGCCAAAATTTCACCTAGGTGGCCCAACATCACCCTAGAAGGAAATTATGTCACCTTTTTTGCATGTTTTAGGGTTTAATTTGTCAATTTTATGTAAAAAATTGGATAATTGATGTAACTGGCCATGTAAGCCTTTTTTACCTAATTTTGTAATTAAAGGTCATTTGGATTGTATAAATAAGGGAATAATCCCTTGTATTTTTTCATCATTTTTTCACTTTGTTAGCGACATTTCTTGTCCTAGGCACAAGAGTATTCGGGTTTGCAAGATGCATGAGGAGTGCCCAAAAGCATCATGGGAAAATCTCGTTTTAAAGCTTCCGAGCACATAAAAGGGGGAAGTTATGTTGTCGACGGCCTAGATTCATTCATCAGGGCAAATCAACAGTCATCGGGATATCGGGACTACCAAGTTAACCGATGTATAGTGACAGAGAAAGCGCCTGTTTTTCAAGGCTAAATCTGGGTCGTCCGATCCAGCAACACATATAGCAAGATCTAGTCGGCATATCGGCACTCGGGAGTTCGAAGGGTGAAAGTCCCTTGTCCTCTCACATCTCGAAACCCTGAACCTCGAAGTGTCGAAAGTGCCCAAAGTCAGGCCCGCCGTATCGCGAAGCAGCCTCAGCCGTTCATCCACAGGAGACACCTGGCACGCGATTAGGCTCCTCACCTTTTCGCACCTCGCGGTTTCAAAATGCAAGGAATAGCCCACCATATTCCCGATGTGCAAGCTGCCGGGAGTGTCCAGGACCTGGGCCCACAGTATCGTCGGGAGATCCCAGAGCCGTCAGATCTAGAGAAACGCGTGGCGCCAACTCAAGCCATCTTGGCGTTTCGCTCATCGCAATTTTAAGAAGCATGGATCAGCTCCTTCTTATTCACGAATGCTGAAATCGTTTTGGGAATAGACACAGGGTCACGGCCCGTGGTCACTTGGGAAAGAAAGGAGCTATGTAAAAGGGGGCCAAGGTCGTTGAGCCTAGTCGCCGAAAGGATGATCGTGATCTCCATGTACCATCTGATCCAACCTCGACCCTGGTTTTCGCCTGGAGTTAATGAAGACGAGAAAAGGTGGTTGAAACCTCTCCTCAAGCATTAAGTGCAGAGTATGGATAATCTGGCAAGCGGTCTACTCGAGAGGGTCCTGTGTACCCATTTTTCTGAAGAATCCATGTCGAGTCCTCGACCCGCCGAAGTAGATCTACACACGGTAGCTCGACACTTAATGGCTCAACAACTCCCCCTGCAGGAGACATGCGCAGTTAAGGTGGTGTCTGACAAAGAATACCCTCCCGATTTTGGCTGAAAAGACACCAAGCCTTGAGTATCTAGGCGCGCCTCTGTTGGGCAATTTTTCTCTGAGTATATGAACTCAGACTTTGTATTTTGTAAGGCATTGATGGTTGAGCAGAGCTCCCGGTTGTAAAAGCTTTAATGAAGCACTGTATTTTGGTTATGCATGGACTTTTGAGACTTCTTATCTTATGAATGTCAGTTTCTTTCACGTCTTTGTTTACACGGTGTTAGAACGGCTTGAAATTGGAGAATCCAGTCGAGTTGTAGCTGTTATAGGATGATGTTGAATTGGATCACTGTAACAGTCGCATTGTTTATAATCGGTCCATGTGTTTTCCTTATCGCTGAACAACTTGGAATTGGAGAATCCAGTCAAGTTCCCCTTTCAGTTTCTTTAGACCCTAAACCAAGAGGATATTGCATTCAAAGTTTTTCTTCTGCAAACTGCTAAAGCCTGTCGCCCAGAGCAGTTTGTTCACTTTTCTTACTAAGTCTTCCACCTGTTCACCTTTTAATCAACCCACTGACTGAAGTTAGATCAAGACCTCCTTTGTTCCTTACATACCAGACCCAGTCCCTGAGTTTGAGTGATATCTCCCAGAGTCTTTAACCATTTGATCATCCATTTAAAACTATCGTGACACTTAACTGATGGGCGTCGGGCTCTGCTCCTGCCGCAATCCAGGAGTGACTTTCGTTGCCAACACACTCACACAAGTGATGTCTGAAATTCAGCCTCTTTAAGGATTATTGGTTGAAACTAAGTGGTGCGCAACTCTTGGAGGAGGCTTGTCTTGGTGTATTTTGGCATTTTCTTGGTGGAAAGTCTTCAACTAGGGCATATGGCTAGATTATTATTGGTGAATGTAGGTGAAAATATGTAATTCTTCTTTCTTTGAATGGTTATAGTATCTTTTACTTTGCATTTACTAAGATTATGAAATTGCTAGTGTAAAACCCCAGGAGATTAAATAGATGTTATTGTCCTTGTCTCAATAACTATCCACCTACTAGATTTTGCTAGAAGACATATCCATTGAAGCACTCTAACACCATTGATTGATCAAGATTTTATTTATCTCAAGCTTGATCTAAAGAAGAAGTAAAACCGTTAGGGCCTAAGGTTACCTACTTCCTAGTAGTCGTTTTCCTTCAAGGGTTTGGTGATTGAGGCCTTGGGTTACCAACACATCAACCATTCTCCCTCTTGTCTTCAACTCACACATTATCATTTGTTTCCTTCAAAGATTTCTACTGCAAAAAGTGACTCCATTAGCCCTAAATACACTAGTTTATACCTCATACTTGGTTGATTGATGAAAACAACCACCAAACCATTTACCTCAAGCTATTTGCTAACTACTCCTAACCCTATATTAGACTAATATACTAAAATTATTGTTGTTGTTACAAAAGTAAGATAAATCCATATGTTGCAGCAGTAAAAGCTCCTAAAAGAAATTATTAAAGTTGATTTTTACATTGCCTTATTAGCTTCTGACAAGTGCTAGCATATTGTTAATTATAGATTACTATTTTGGGTCATTTTGAAGCTTATTCAAGGCTTAATTGTGAATCTATTAATATATATACAATGTTGTTATAAATTTTTATTTCTTCATCTTATAAATCAACTTATTGCTTTTATGGAAAGTCCAAGGTTTTGCGAAGCTCTAACATCAATTGTTACTTGCAAAATAGTGTTTTCTTCTTATCTTGTTCAGGGTAGGTACACTTAAGCATATCTTTCCTTCATATTGTTAAACCTTTGGGACTTTCTGATAGGTGTGAATTGTGAGAGGGGACAACTTTTCTTGATACCATTACCTTTGCCTTCTCAAACCCTCGGGTCATCGGGGACATCTCCCCTAGGATTTCACCCCTAAAGAGAAAGAGGTATCTTATTTAGGTGGCAGTGATTGGTCAACCTCTTGTTACGTCGATTTATCGTCCACTTGCCTTTGGATTTTGGGCAAGTACAAATTGTGCAATAACAAGCCTGACTAGCCCTGCATAGTGTCATCACCCCTATAAATAACCTTGCACCCATAAACCATGTGTCCCAATAGATCTGCCTCAAGAACTCCAATCATATCCCCGATGAAAGGAAATGAGAGTGAGGACTAAAAGGATCGAGCATGGCTGACCACAAAGGCCTAGGAGTCCATAATACAATATCGTCCACATGGCCTAAAGAGATTCAAATTGCATCTTCCTGAGCTTACAATGGTGTATCCAAGTGAAAACTCATAGGATACCTCCCTAGGAGGTAAGGTCCACCCTATTTTTTTATTATGTATAGTACTAAAAAGTTTCCATTATATCTTAATCATAGTTTACAACTAGTATCCTTACACCATGTCAATGCTTCTTTCAACCCCCCTTTAGTTTGTCTCTCTTTGACTCTTGCTATCACCTCCTCTTCGCCCATCTCTTTGTGATGTCGGATGGACATATGGTTGGCTTAGTTTGAGTAGATTTTTTTTCATGGACAAAGAGATAGCATAGCGCACTACCTAGAATATTGTTATCCTATGTGGCAAGATGACTAAGGTCCCATTGGGTGCACGCAATGGGGGAGTTATCACTTGATTAGGATAGGTACATACTTAGAAGGTAATTTACCCCTAAAGTCATGGGACCATCTAATATATAACTTGGAGGTTGGATACTTGATTTAGGATGCTTGGGTTGAGGAGCAGTTTTCATGGAGTTTGGTTGTGGATCTAGTCAAATATGTTGAGTTGAAGCATTGGAGAAAGTAACTACCCTGGAACACATGTTGAGGAGAATTGGGAATCAAATTACATGTGGTACATAGGTAGAGGAGGATCACATTGCATGATTGTAGTTGGATAACGAAGCACCATGTAAGAGGAGACGTTGGGACCATATTTTCATGGGTCCACCCCATGTTTTTTTAAAGTATAATAATGAGAAGTTTCCATTATTTATTAATCATAGTTTACATCTAGTATCCTTACACCATGCCAATACTCCTTTCAACCCCACTTTAGTTTGGCTCCCATCAATTTTTTCTTACACCTCCTCTTCCCTCATCTTCCTCCATTTCCAGTGCCTTCTCTCTGTTTGATTGTCATTTGCTTGGATATTGGAGCAAAATGGAGTGAGAATATCACACTTTCACCTAATGATCAAGTGACACTGGAAGGATGACCAATATGTGATAGGTTGGAGGCTACATACCTTATATTTCGAGGAAACTTTGGGTATTCCCTTTTTTTGTTTTGTGTGCTCTTATATCTAGGATTTTGTTTTACTATGTTTTTTTGCTCATAACGTAGCACTTCATTTTTTGTGACATATTTTACAAAGTTTGTGGAGACTCGCCAATAAACCACAAGAGACAATGAGTGGAGGCACCACTTTTTTGGGGGATTTTTCATTGATTGTATTGGAATTTGTCTCTCTTCCATCATTCTTTTACATACATTCACTAGTCTATAGAGGAAAAGTAGTGAAAGGAATTAGATAAATGGAACATTTGTTTTATTTTTGCAATGACATTCACAAAGCATGTGAAGCATGAAGTCGATTATAATGAAAAATGCACTACTTTAAAAACTTAGAATATTAAACAATTTATTCTGGGCCTATTTTTTCCTTTCCTAAAGTTGAGCCTTATAACATGTTTGTCCCAATCTATCCCTTGAGTCATCCACCTCCTTTTAGGTGAGACACGTAGTTTAGCTACTAAACTATTTGTTACATTTTGGTTGCTCCAGTGTGACCCTACATATATTTCTAAGATAGTTCATTGTTTTTGTAGCTCCTTGTGGGTTAAACCAACTATCGATGGGTTGGATTCACTCTTCCTTAGGGATGATACCTTCTTCACCCCTTTTTCTTTTCCTTTCATAGGAGAATTATCCTCCCCCTTCCTTTCCCATATTTGTCCTCCTAATTCGTTTACTATCCCCAGCAATGATGGTTCCTCCTTGCCTATTAGATACCCTTATCCCATTAGTGAACCCTCTATTATGATCACCTTTTAATGAGGGTACCCCTCATCTCATAACCTCGTCTCATAATGAGGCATTTTTTGTTAGTGATCCCTCTAGTGTCTCCTCAAATCTCTATATATTATATCTTAAGTTTGTGTTGGATCCTCTTGGGAAAGAGGTGCAATTGTTCATTGCCATTTGGGGAGCACATCTCTTCCTCCACCTCCCTTGGGTGTGTCACATTTCTTGTTGTCTACCCACTTCTTGACCAATGTCGTTGTTTCCTAAACAATTTTTGTGGTTGATACTACCCATATTATGGGAGCCTATTTTCCCTTATTGAATTATGCATTTTGAACCTATGAACTAGAAGGCAATATCGACACAACTAGATTTCCTTGTGACAATTCATATTCGAGTTTGATTCAAAACATCAAATGAAATGTGGAAGCTCATTGATCACGCCTCCTAGATGAATGCTAGAAATTCCAAAAATCGCATAGATGATCCTCCTAGATCATACCTCCCCAATGGAGAAGCTTTTGGTGCCAAGAAGATTAATTTCATATAAGTTCAAGGAAGAGTTCCCTCAATTTTTCTTTTGTATACTTTTTTTTCGTGTTTAGTAATTGTCCTCTTAGAACAACCTACAAGTACTCAATTTGTTCCCTTTTTAAAGGTTTGATTTTTTTTATATGACCATATCATTTTCCAGAGGTTTGAGTGCTTTAGGTACTAGGTATTCAATCTTGGGAAAGGTTGACTTGTAACTAACATCTTATTCATTAAAAAAACTTGGCTCATAGAGTTTCAATTACCACAAATTGAAAATTAAATGGATGCTTATATATTATGGCTTCTTTATGCATCCATGAACATGCATCACACACATACAAAGTGTGAATCCTCAAAGTTTGAACATACATCGCAACATGGTTGGACAACACACATCTCTTCAAATGTGCTAATGTCCTTTTTATACTAAATTTACCAATAGTTTTGGAAGTTTGAGATGCCCTAATCAATAGAATTTGATTTCCTTCTTTTGGAATGCAAAGCTACCCTAACCTATAGATCAATCCCCATTGAATGTAGAAATCTAGTTTTTCTCCTTCCTCATTACTTGTATGGTTACTAGCTTGTTTATATATGGGTGAAAATTTAATATTGAAGGAATACCATCCATTTATAAAATTTAATGTGCTGCAATTGTTAGGTTTTGGTGTTTCTCCAAAAGGTTTTTCACTTATCTAAGAGACCACTTGATGTCTTAATTTTTGTTTGATGCTTGATGGACATGTGGATGTCTTAGTTTGATTGGATTCTTGACCTTGGATAGAATGCTAGCATAATGCACTACCTAAGAGGTTGGTATCCTATGTGGCATGATGACTAATCCATTGCGTGCACGCGATGGGGGAGTCGTTGCTTGATTAGGAGAGGAACCTACTTAGGAGGATGAGTGATAGGCACTTGGAGGAGGAAAATTACCCCTAAGGGCATGTGACCACCTAACAATCATGTTGGAGTTTGGATACTTGATTTAGGAGGCTTGGGTTGAGAAGCATACTTCATCGAGTTTGGTTGTGGATCTAGACACATATGTTGAGGAGAAGCATTGGAGAAAGTAACTACCTTGGCACATGTGTTGAGGAGCATTGGGAACAAGAGTACATGTGGTACATAGATAGAGGAGGAGCACCTTGCATGATGGTTGATGGAGAATGAAGAACCATGCAAGAGGGATAGTTGGGACCCATTTGCATGGGTCCACCCCATGTTTTTTTATGTATAATATTAAGAAGTTTCGATTATTTATTAATCATAGTTTGAAGCTAGTATCTTTACACCATTCCAATGCTTATTTCAACGCCCCTTTAGTTGGTTTCCTTTGACTCTTTCTTGCATCCCATGTTCCCCCATGTTCCTCCATTTCCAAAGCCTTCTCTTCATCTCATTTTCATTGGATTGGAGATTGGAGCAACATGGAGTGAGAAGGCCACACTTGCACCTAGTGATGGAGATACACGAGAAGGAGGACTAGAATGTTACAGGTTGGAGGCTCCATACCTTAGATTCCAAGGACACTTTCTAGATTAACTTTTTTATTTTCTATTCTCTTATATCTAAGATTGTATTTTACTATGCTTTTTTTCTCATAACATATAATTTCATTTTATGCACAATATGTTATAGAATTTGGGGAGACTCACCATTGTTTTATGGGATAGGTGCACAATAGGTCCATGTCCCTTTTCTTAATTTATTTTACATGTGGCTAATATTTTTATTATTTTCCTCTTGTTATAAGTTGGATTCACATCCAGCGTGCAACAATCCATTTCACTCATTCGACTTGTTGAAAACAATATTGTCACTATCTCACAAGAGACAATTAGTGGGGACACCTATTTTGTTTTGGGATTTTTCATTGATTCTATTGGAATTTTTCTCCCTTCCCCCACTCTTTTACATCCATTCACTAGTCTATGGAGAAAAGTAGTAAAAGGAATTAGATAAATGAAATATTTATTTTTCTTTTGCAACGACATTCACAAAGCCATGTGAAGCATGAAGTCAAGTCTAGTGAAAAAATAACTATTTTGACAACCTAGACTATTAAACCCTTTATTTTTGTCCTATTTTGGCCTTTACTCAAGTTGGGCCTTGTAAATGTTTTGTCTCAATCTATCCCTTGAGTCATCCACCTCCTTTAGGGTGAAACAAGTAGTTTATCTATTGAAGTATTTGTTACATTTTGGTTACTACATTGCGACCCCACATTTTGGTTACTAATGTATTATTCATTCGACAAACTTGGCTCATAGAGTTTCAAATCCAAAAAGTTCAAAATTAAATGGATGTTTATATAGCATGGCTTTCTTATGCATCCACGAATATTCATTGCAACCTACAAAATGTGCATCCAAGAAGTTCAAACATACATCGCAACATGCTTGGACAATACATGGCTCTTCAAATGTGTTAATGTCCTTTTTGTACTAAAGTGGACAACAATTTTGGAAGTTTGAGATTCCCTTATCAATTGAATTTAATTTCCTTCTTTTTGAATGCAAAGATACCCCAACCTATAGAGCAATCCCTATTGAATGCAAAAATTTTGTTTTTCTCCTTCCTCGTGACTTTTATGG